>CAODLS010128181.1:0-10656 GCA_948243855.1 Flueggea neowawraea | reverse complement strand
GAAGGAGGACATTGATACAGGAATGAAGTTGGGAACAAACCATCCGATGGGGCCTTTACAGCTCGAAGAGAAAAAATGACACGTAAATTTTAAAGTTATAATATTCTATTTGAACATATTTGATACTGGCTGATTAATTATAAAAGTTTAAATGTTGTATGGAAGCACTGAAATCTAAAGAGGGTTCAATCTGTATTGACAAATTGAAGTCTCTGTTAGTTAAAAAAAAATGTGGAGAAGGGACAATCAGTGGTAGCTAATTTACATGTATGCCGCCATAGTGGAATTGCGCTTTCTTGGAAATGTATTTGAGCAGGAGAGTAATCTTCGATTTCTGCTACTCGGTTGGTGAACACTGTATATGTATCTAAATGAAGGTATTTCATCACCTTTCCTGAACCTATCTTTCTTTTTTGGGTTATTATATTATTACCTTTCTGATTTACATACAATACCAATTTAACTATTCATGTCGTCTCATCACAAAACTAACCTGTTTAACAATACATGTCTCATCACAAAACTAACTTAAGAATCTTCCCTCTCTAACTGTGTTTCTTTCATCACTCCTAGTCTCCTAAAAGAAAAAAAAAAAGGTCGGAAAATTGTTTGAAGAGAGTTTATTGGTGTTTGTTTGAATGGCTTTGGTTTGCCAAATTCATAACAAATTTGACAAATTTTGGTAAATTACTAAATTGTTTCTGTTAAACATCACTGATTACGTAAAATAAACAAATATAATATATTAAAAAGTTGTTTAGTTGGAGTTGGTTGAGTAAATTTTAGCAAATTTAATAGATTGTACATTAAAAAATAAAAAAATAACATGTCTCTTTAAAATATATATTTAATAAGTATTTTTTTATACAATACGACACCACCTAAATGTTTTGATAATAAAGTAATAGTATTGTTTTTCAAAATTCTTTTTTTCATATTCAGTTAACATATTGCCAGTTAAATAATAATATGTTGTAATTTTAATAAAATGTATTATTCTTTCTATTTCTTAACCATATAAATTTAACTTCAGCCAATAAATTTTTTATTTCTTTTAAATTTATCAAATTCATAATTTACTATTATAAACTAAAAAACAAACTGATAGGGTGTCAACCCACCAAAATAAAATTAACCTGCTCGAGAATACTAAAAATAAAGTAAGGGGATGAGCATGATCAATCCACAGATAACGGTTAGAAATTGTTTACTTGCGAAAACAGAAAAATAAAATAAAGTTGACAGGAATAAATAGCAAGAATAGAAAGAAACAGAAATTCAGTTATGATAAAAACTCAGCTAAGGCACTTCTCCGTTAAATCCATTCAGTTGATCACAAACATAAAAGATGAATATTAAGCATTCAAGTAGATAGAGTTATAGTTAACGGTGACACACTCAATTAACCAATCCCTTCTTACTTGTTCGATAGCCCCGAAACGCCCTGCAGACTATTTCCTTAACCACTAGATAACCCCCAGGACTCTCTGACAAGGTTTAATCTATGACAACAATTAGAACGAAAGAGACCTTTATCCTAACTAGTGAAATTAGAAACGTCGTGATTCACTTAAACTAGATAATTCAGTTCCATAACAATGAACAATGCCCAAATCATATAAATTCACGTTATTTGTTACCTATATTAGGATTAATGTGACACACTATCAATCCTAAATAACAGTATATTAATTCAATCAATCAACCAACGAGTCATTCTCAATCAATCAATGAATCAATCAAAATAATAATAAAAGAACTCAAGAACAAAAACTGAATAAATACTTGAATTGCTGAATAAAAGTTAAAACAGGAGTCTCACAACATTGACGCATTGAACTTAGAAATACCTTAACTGAAAAAGTGTTTAGTTACACATACTAAAAGGAAGAAAACCAGAGAGATGAAGAAGATGAAATTTGGCCTCCCCTAGCTTTGATATGCGTGAAAAGAGAAATTGAGGAAGAGAGAGAGTTTCAGTTTATATATTAATTAGGAAACCATAAAATTCCTCCAAAAATAACTAATAAAAATACTAATAAAGCTAATTATTTTGATCTAACAACAAATCTGAGTTATAAGCCTTCAAAACACATCTAAAACATGGCCCACAAGTGTGGCACACATCCCTAGGCACGTGGTCAAACTTAGTCAAACCCGCAGTCAACCCTGACGTGGTCATGCAGAAAAACAATTTTGCCTGAAATGCGCATAAACAGCTCGAAATCCCATCCTTTCACCAATATTCCACCTGAAATACCAAAAAAGTATAAAAATATAAAAAGATACGAATAATAACAATTTATAATGCAAATCAAACATAAAATGCAATGCAAAACATGTAGAAAATGCAACTCATCAAATATCTCCACGCTTAGACAATGCTTGTCCTCAAGCATTCTATAACTTAAAACAATTAAGAACCTTAAATTCCAATCACCCTTATTACCCCCACATAGTGTAACACCCATACCGATATGCATCGAATATTCAACAGAAAACATAACCATCGTCAGGATAGCCAACAATCCTCAGAAAGAGATTGTCTCCACACTAGTAATGCCCCAAAAAATATGGGATAGCCAAATTCACACCCTCACAATTTACACTCTATCTCTCAAGTGTTTAGGTGAAGAATTTACGCTCTCATTCATAGCAATGCTTTCTAAGGAGTCAAATCGTAACCACTAATAAATTCAACTAAAACACCGATCAAAAAGGACTTTAGAGGCTTGTAACGTGGCTAATAACATGGGTTTAATAAGTTGAGAGAGAATGCAACAAACTCTAATGATACTTGCCATCAACATACATTGACTAAGTTAATGCAAACAAAGTAAATACATGTCTATGCTTAATAAAACAAGGCTACCCGAAACAATTCTCTATAAATTGTGTTGCTTTACTCCATCATTTTTCATCACATTTTTTTCTTTTCTTTTTTGTTTCTGTCTCTTTTTTTCGTTTTTTATCAATTTTTGAAAGTAAAACAACATTACATTTCAATGCATATATATCAAAACATGATAGCCATGTTTCAATTACAAAATAAGCATAAAATCATATTCTAGACATGTCTAAGATCAAATTAAATCAAAGCATTATCATACAAATTCACTTGGCAATGTATCACTAATAAAAGTCTCTCAACTTAAGGTGCAAATGTTGAAGGTTCAGAATAAGAATGGATGGTTAATTGGGTCAAATCAAAGAAAAAGCCTAAGGCTCAAAAGGGGTAAATAATGGAGAAATATAAAGGGTAGTTATTGGAAGAAAAGGATAACACAAACGAGTAACAAACAATGTCTTTCGTCATTCTGGTATCTCAATTGAAGCGGTGTGGTCTTCGAAATGCACTCGACAACAAACCCTAGCAGGGCCCTACTATGAATGGCACACAACAATAAAATAAAGTGTATATGTCTCTAAATTCTCGCAGTGGGTTGTGTGTAAATCTAGCTATTAATTTCCTTTTGGCTTTATTACTAGGGGTTGTTTTGTGTTAAATCTAAGATGCATAGAAGTCCAAATTTCACACAAATGGGTATACCGGGATGCTTGAATCTTAAAACTCGTAAAGTTTCAAATTATTCAATGTTTAAAGACAAACTCACACTAAAACATCCAACATTCAATAGGGAAATAAAATAGGCGACACACAGGTGCAACTCAAAAGAAATATGATCATACAACATGCAAAAATATAATCAACACACTTATGACGTGTGCATGCAGAAATGCAGTACAATGCTGAATTCTTGCACAAAGGACAAAATATGCCATGCAAACATGCATCCACGTAAAAAAAAATTGAAAAATAAGTCATAAAAATTCAAAAAATGAACAAAAAATCACATAAAATGGAAAAATCACAAAACTAAAAATCACAAATAGGCATAAATACAAACACAAAACACAAACTATCCATCCTCACACTTAAAATTTACATTGTCCTCAATGTATAAAAGACAAAATAAAAATTAAAAATGAGTGGAGGGTGAAAGAAAAGCTTCTCTGATGTGTCGGTGGACATGGCGACACTTAACTGAAATAAGCAAATAAAGCTGCAATGTGTTGCTCTATTCCTACTACGTTGACCACTGAAATATAATAGGAACTAGAGACCAAGTGTGATCAAATTAAAAAAATAATTTTGGGACAAAATTCGAAGGGAAAACACAAAATAAAATAAACTGAAACTAACTGAAATTGACTGAAATAAAAGAAAAATAGTAAAAACCTTTGGTTGCCTCCCAGGAAGTGCTTCTTTAACGTCGTCTTAGCTGGACTTAGTTGGATATTTTATCCTTTCTCGTCATTCAACACATAAATTTTTGCATCTTGAGCTTTCTTCTTTAGTGGCCAAGTCTCGTGAACTATGACAGAATTTTCCTTTGGAACATACACCACAAGCTCCCTTTTTTCTTTCTTTTTCTTGGTGCAAAATTTGTTCCAGAACTTAACAGACTTGGGCTCACGTTTGGATGAATCAAGTAAAGAAATATTTACCTTTGAAGCTCCTTTCATCGTCTTCTTGCTTATAGCGTGACCATGCCATAACACAGTCACCTTTGCAAGTACTTTCAGTTCGTTATTATTCTGTGCCTTGATGGCACCAACATCCTGCAAATGATCACCATGCAATTCCAAAATATTTTTTGTCAATGGGTTAGCACAATTAACAACAAAAATAAAGGAAAAATTACTAGGATGCTTCATTGCTTCGTTGATACTGAATTTGACCCCAGCACTATCGAACTCCATGGACAAAGTCCCTTCATGCACATTTATCATTGTGCGTGATGTTTTAAGGAAGGGTCTCCCTAATAGCAACATTGTTAAATTAGAATTACCATCATCCTCCATATCTAACACATAAAAATCTGTAGGAAAAACTAAATCATTGACTTGCACCAAAACATCCTCTAGAACACCCTCGAAAAAAACACTAGAACGGTCAGCCAATGTTAGTACTATACCATTCTGTTTCAAATGTCCAACATTTAATGTAGAATAAATAAACAAAGGCATCAAGTTAATAGAAGCACCTAAATCACACATAGTCTGTTCAATTCCAACATTGCCAAATTTGCAGGGTATAGTAAACATACCTAGATCTTTCTACTTAACGGGCATCTTTTTTTGTAATACAGAAAATATTGTTTCTCCCATGCAGACTTGTCTGTTCCCTTTCAACTTGCCCATTCCAGTGCACAAATCCTTCAGAAACTTACAGTAACGAGGTATATGCTTAATTGTTGTAAGCAGGGGAATGTTGATCTCAACTTTCTTCAATGTTTCTAGCACTTCTTGATCATCCAAGACCTTCTTTTTCTTTGCTAATCTGTGTGGAAAAGGTGGTCTTTCAGGATTCATAATCACTGGTGCATCTTTTGAACTCTTTGGAGCCTCAATTTCTGTTTCAATACCGTTGGTGTGCCTAAGCGGAAGTGAGGACATTTTTTCTACTGATGGGATTTTTTTCCCACTTCGAAGAGCAATGGCACTAGCATTCTGCCTTGGATTGATGTCAAGTTGGGAAGGAAACTTTCTCTTGTTCTCAAGCTTGTTTACAGAGGTGGTCAACTTACTGATTTGATCTGACAACTCAGAAAACTTTGCTTCTATCTGTACCTGAAAGTTATGCGTAGAAGTTATGAGCTGCTGAGTAGATAACAAGTTCTTCACAATTTCTTCCAACCCTTGTGACTTATCAGGCTGCGGTGCATACTACTGCTGATTATTATAAGGAGCTGAATTATGATTCCTTAGGGCTGAATTGTTGAAGTTGTTCTTATTATTCTAATACCTCAGGTTTGGATGATCCCTCAATCCTGGATTATATGTATTGGAGTATGGGTCATACTTGTTCCAGTTATTTTGTACATGACCTCCCATTGTATTTACTTCAGCAACATTATCTTCCTACAAAGAAGGACATGCACCTGTTGGGTGTTCTTGCACTCCACATATTCCACACACTTATGCCTTAAATTTTTGAGCCAATTTCTCTTGACCAATGGCCAATTTATTCACCACGGGTATGGTTTGTTGCAACATAAAAGACATATCATCAAACTTTGAATCAGAAGGTTTAAGGCGTACCTCATTGACACGCCTAGTAGAGGATTCAGCCTTAGAATTGAATTGCTGTGAATTTGCAGCCATGACAGAAATCAACTCTCAATTTCTCTAAATGTCTAACTGATGATTGCACCACCATTAGCAGCATCTAACATCCGACATTCCAAAAGAAGAATACCATCATAAAAATATTGAATCAGGAGTTTGTCAGAAATACCATGTTGAGGACAACTCGCTTGAAGCCTTTTAAATCTTTCCTAGTACTCATACAAGGTTTCAATATCCTTCTGCCTGATACTGCAGATTTTTCCTCTGGTATTGACGGCTCTAGAAGCTGGGAAGAACCTCTCTAGAAATAACTTAACCATTTCAGCCCATGTGTCAATTGAACCAGGTGGAAGGTAGAATAACCACTCCTTAGCTCGATCAACTAATGAAAAGGGAAAAACTCTCAGTTTGATTTGCTCTTCTGGAATGTCTTGAGGAATAAAACTGGAACAGACAATGTGAAACTCTTTGAGATGTTTGTTTGGGTCCTCATTTTCCACACCATAAAACCTTGGTAATAACTGAATCAAGCCAGATTTCAACTCAAATGGAGCACTCAAAGGTTGATACTGAATGCACAAACGTTGTTGAGCTACGGGTGGAGCACCTAAGTCTCTCAGAGTCTTTTCAGGCTAAGCAGCAGGTGGTACAACAAGACGGGCGTTGTTATTGTCATCCATCTCTGTTTCGATCTCAGAATCAGTGTCAACAATGTATGCAAAGTAGAGAAAAGATTAGTAGTAAAGCAATTAAACAAAATCAGAAACACCGATCCCCAGCAACGACGCCAAATTTGATAGGGCGTCAACCCACCAAAATAAAATTAATCTACTCGAGAATACTAAAAATGAAGTAACGCGGTAAGCA
The DNA here is from genome assembly GCA_948243855.1 of Flueggea neowawraea. NCBI lineage: Eukaryota > Viridiplantae > Streptophyta > Magnoliopsida > Malpighiales > Phyllanthaceae > Flueggea > Flueggea neowawraea. The sequence goes on along the minus strand of CAODLS010128181.1, from coordinate 3,657 downwards.
AGGTCGATCCACAGATAATGGTTAGAAATTGTTTATTTGCGAAAATAGAAAAATAAAATAAAGTTGACAGGAATGAACAGCAAGAACAAACAGAAGCAGAAATTGAGTTATGAAAAAACACAGCTAAGGCACTTCTCCTTTCAATCCATTCAGTTGATCACGGACACAAAAGATGAATGTTAAGCATTCAAGTAGATAGAGTTATAACTAACAGTGAGACACTCAATTAACCAATCCCTTCTTACCTGTTTGATAGCCCCGGGACGCACTGCATACTATTTTCCTAACCACTAGACAACCCCGGGACGCCCTGACAATGTTTAATCTATGGCAACAATTAGAACGAAAGATACCTTTATCTTAGCCAGTGAAGCTGAAAACGCTGTGATTCATTTAAAGTAGATTATTCAGTTCTATAACAATGAACAATGTCCAAACCACATAAATTCACGTTATTTGTTACCTAGATTAGGATTAATGTGACACACTATCAATCCTAAATAACAGTATATTAATTCAATCAATCAACGAGCTCTTATCAATCAATCAATCAAAATAATAATAAAAGAACTCAAGAACAGAAACTGAATAAATACTTAAATTATTGAATAAAAGTTAAAACAAGAGTCTCACAACATTGACAGATAAAACTTCGAAATACCCTAATTGAAAAAGTGTTTAGTTATACATACTAGAAGGAAGAAAATCAGAGAGATGAAGAAGATGAAATTCGGCCTCCCCTGGCTTTGATATGCGTGAAAAGAGAATCTGAGGAAGAGAGAGAGTTTCAGTTTATATATTAATTAGGAAGTCCTAAAATCCTCTAAAAATAATTAATAAAAATATTAATAAAGCTAATTGTTTTGACCCAACAACAAATCTGAGTTATAAGCATTCAAAACACATCTAAAACATAGCCCACAAGTGTGGCACACATCCCTAGGCAAGTGGTCAAACTTGGTTTAAACCCGCAGTCAACCCTGACGTGGTCATGGAGAAATGCAGTTTTGCACGAAATTCGCAGAAACAGCTCGAAATCTCATCCTTTCACTAGTATTCCACCTGAAACACCAAAGAAACATAAAAATATAAAAAGACACGAATAATAATAATTTTAAATGCAAACATAAAATGCAATGCAAAACATGCAGAAAATCCAACTCATCACAAACTCGTAGGTTGTCATAAATTTTGGGAAAAGAAAGATTGCTATGAATTGAATACACTTTAGATTTAGAGACAGAAGAAACGAAAAAAAGAGAGTAGATGCTTAAAGTCATGTATGTTAATTGTTCATTCAATCATTTCATATGGAGAAAAACATGAATAACTTGATGAAGATATGAAATAAAATGGTAAGGCTTTTTGAAAAGTTTTTTTGCTTACTTTACAATTAAGTAAGAAAACAAGTTTTTGGGTGGCTTGTTGGTGTCTTTGGAAGTGGAGTAATGAACGTATTTTCACGAAGAAGATCATTACCAATTTGTGTGACTGTATTAGATTATATGCGGATGAGGTTTATAAGGCAATGAAAAGGATACAAGGGTTGAGTATGGAAGGAAGGAGGCGAACGGTTACCCACGATGGAGGCCGCTGATGGTGGATATGGTTAAGTTAAATACGGATGGTTCTCATCTGGTCAATACAGGCTATGCATCAACAACAGGAATTACACGTGATGCCCAAAGAAATTGGTTAAAAGGCTTCATCATCAATTTGGGAAAGTGTAGTGCTCTGAATGCAGAGCTCCTCTGGGGCATCTATAAAGGTTTAAAGCTAGCTTAGAAATAGGGTTATAAGAACATTTGTGTGGAGAGCAACAACCTGATAGCTATTAACTGGATTAACAGGAGAGAGGTAGTCGCTAACCAACAGTGAACGCTTATTGATGCTATCAGAAGGATGCTATGTAACAATTGGAATGTTACTGTGGCACATGTCTATAGGAGAGTAATAGTGCTACAGATTACTTAGCCAAACAAGGGCAGACATTCCCTAGGGAATACCACGAACTTTTACATTTGCCAACGAGATTGAGAGATATACTGCATACAGATAGACATATGAGGATTAGGGTAGACCTTATTGTCTTTAATTTTTGCCGTTTAAATGTGGTGTCATGTACTGTTATATTTTTACTACTTAACTATGATATTCATCCACTATGAATAAGAGTATTAATAAAATATATAAAGTATGGTCCTCTTTTTTGAAAAACAAGATTAGAAATGTCAAGTCAAGATGGTATACATACAAAATTTTAGGGGTTATACTACAATAAGGACTCGAGTTACTTAATTTTAGCTTCAATTACTTAATTTGAGGGGGTGGTTACTTAAGTGTAACTCTAAAAATTATTTAATTTTAGATGTCATTACTTAATTTAACCACTGATTACTTAATTTTAATTGGTTATTTAATTTTATGATAAATTAAGTAAATATAACTGTTACTTAATTATTGTTAAAATTATTTAATTTAAATCTTAATTACTTAATTTACTAAAAAAATTCTCATTGAAAATTTTTTTTAGAAATCTTCATTATACTGACGACCAAACTTTAGTGCCACTGTCAAAAAAAAAATTACTGCCTGATGAGGAATCTATAATGCAGTGATACGGAAATCAAAACATAGAGCCCTAAAATTTCAATGCAAGTGTCCAAAGCATGACCCACAAAAAGCCTAAGGGCATCCCTAATAAACGGTAAAATTCATTGCTAGCCTCACCCACCAACCTCGTTGAAAAGCTGGCATTATTATTTATTAGGCTAATCTGAAAAAGTGAATAAATTGGAATCCAAAGGCAGAAAATTGTGGCGTTATTATTTATTAGGCAACCTTTTTCTTTCTGAAAAAGTGAATAAATTGGAATCCAAGGCAGAAAATTGTAGTGTTTCGTTATAGTAGATTAAATACTCACCTGTTCTATATTGATAAGCAATAATTTTTCATACAAATTAAAAAAATTAGTTAAATTAGTTAAAAATTTTAATTTTAAATTTTTTTCTAAAATATCATGTACTATCTTAACAGTATACCTTTAAAATTCATTAAATAACCAAGGATAAAATTTATGACGGTCCCTGAGGTTTGACGATATCTCTCAGCCCCTATATTTTGAAAATTCACCATCCTGGTCCCTAATTCTTAACTCTGTTTTTTTAAAAGAAAAAAGAAAAATGTCCAAATTGCCCTTATCAAATCATCAGGTAATAGTCAGAAGTCTTTCTCTCTCTCTCTTCACTTGACCTTTCTCGTTCTTCTCTCTCTCTTTTTCTTCTTTTTCTTCTTCATTACCTCCATCTACCACCTCTGTCTCCTTCGTCGGCCACCTAAAACCTCTCTCCTCTTCTCTCCTCTATTAACGACTTGCCGCCGCTAATTCCACCTCACTCAGTTGACCACCACCGACTTCCTGGACAAAGCTTCCTCATTGCCTCCTTTCCCTCTCTGCCTCCGTCTTCCTTGATGGGTGTTTCTTGAGATATGACACTTACAGGTTCTTTGAAGAACCAATGGAGGGTATGGGAGATTGAAGCTTGTGAGGAATGTGGGGTATACCGTTGGGAATGTGAGTGAGGTGGTAGTGGAGAATGATGGGTTTTTGGGTGGAATTGAGGATTTGCAATTTGGAAATTGGGGTTTCAATTGTGG
>CAODLS010128112.1:0-13654 GCA_948243855.1 Flueggea neowawraea | reverse complement strand
GATCGAATCATTTATCGAAATAAATGTCGTCGTGAGACTTTACCAAAAAGAATCATGATCGATTCATTTATCGAAGAAATGTTGTCGTGAGACATCATCCCTTTTAGGTTTATGCATTTTCAAAAAAAAAATTCTCCCACTGGGTTAAATTTCCCTATAAGAACTCCCACTATGATCAAGATTTTCTACTCCCATTAGAAGTAGGAATCTTGCTACCACTAAAGTTAGAATTAGGAACATCCGAACACGCTTGAGGTAAATGATATAAAAGTTGAATCACTCCAAGACTTATCATTGCATCACTTTCAGACAGAGATTACAATTGCTTATTGATATTTTGAGATTTTAAAATTCAAGCATACATTACCCAAGTCGATGCATCCCTTTCGAAGAAAGAGAAAACAATCGGTTGGATCGATCTCTTGAGATTTTAAAACCCAAAACTGTAATTCACATCACATTACCCAACTTTATTTTTTATCATTTTTCCTCATTCTCCTCAAGAATTCTCCCACTCGGATAGAGTGATCCTGAGGGTCCTAGTTCCTGAATCTTATAGTAATAAAATATTTCACTTTTCTAATCCCAGTTAAGAAGTCTATTCCCAAGGAATGCGACTTCTTATGACTCGTTATTATGCCAATTTCTCATTATCCCACGACGGTTGTATCATTTTGACACAGTTTAAAACCTTACACCTCTTAGTCTTTTCAATTAAGGTATCATGTATATTGACGATATATCTATTGGTTCCCAGCGGAAGCTTGCAACGGAGCAGGATCATTTCTATGTTGATTTTGCTAGCAAACGACGTTTGAAATGTCAACGGGAGTGCTAGGCTATTTCGCAGTTTAGATGTCACACGTGATCTGTGCAGGACCCAGGACAGGAGGCCGAACCTCTCTCTCTCCCAGTTGAGAGCTCTCTCTCCCTCTCTTTGTGTGTGTGTTGGTGTTGAATGAGAGGAAGGAGCAAAGCTCCTTATATAAACCTCTAATGGGACTAATGGGCCCAATCGACCCATTTCACCCTTAACTCAATTGGGCTTATCAATTGGCCTCGGTTTACGTCCCGACTCACACCTTGACTAATCGAGTTTGATTCTCCTCAATTGGGCTTTCCAATTGGTCTCGGTCCACGGTCTCAGTTCACACCTCGACCGACCGAGTTTGGTTCACCCGTCATGGATGGACCGCATTTTCCAACAGTTATGTTGTATTATATGCAAGTAATTTCAAGTTTTATAATTTTAACAATTTATTTAGGACATACAATTTGACAAATCAACTTAGAAAAAAATTATTCACTAATATAGTTCTTCTGAATTACAATCCTATATGAAAAAAATTGTACAATATAATTAAAAACCAATTTTTTTTTAAAAAAATATATTTTGGTTCATATATAATATAATTTGTAAAATATTTTCATGTTAAGATGTATGAACAACAAATTATTTATAGATGTACAAAACTTGAATAATTTAACAATTTATTTAGGAAAAAATAATACGCTTATAACAAAATGTTTGATATACATAAACTATTGGTCTTAAAGTTCATGTTGTACATATTTGTACACCTAAACTATTGGTCCTAAAGTTCATGTTGTACACCTAAATTTAGGTGTAAAAAGGTGTACACTACATTAATTTAAGTGTACACTATATGAACTTTAGGTGTACAAAAGTGTACACAATATGAACTTTAGGTGTATAAAGGTATACGCTACATGAAATTTAGGTATACAAAGGTCTACAACATGAAATTTAGGTGTACAAAGGTGTATAAGACGTGAAATTTAGGTGTACATAATATGAACTTTAGGTGTACAAAGGTGTAAGACATGAAATTTAGTTGTACGTAATATACTATAGTCTATTCAACTTTTGTAACTCAATTAAACTTTTTGTAAGTTATAATATCCTAAAGTTTATATTGTAAACATTTGTGCACCTAAAATATTGGTCCTAAAGTTCATATTGTGTACATCTTTATACCATATGTACAAAGGTGTGCAAAACATGAACTTTAGGTATATAACATGAAATTTTGGATATTATAACTTACAAAGGTGTGAAACTCTATATCTTTAACTCAATTAAACTTTTTGCAAGTTATAATATATTATGGTCTAAACCCTAAACCTCTAATATACTATAGTATATACCCTAAACTTTTTGTAAGTAGTAATGTACTATGATTTTATATATTATACCTTAAACTCTATACCCTAAACAGCTCAAACACTAAACTAGTACACACTAAATGTTATTAACATTAACATACATACTAAATACAGTTGTTTCTTGAAAGTCATAAAATAGTCTAAATGTCCAATACATAAATACTAATGTTTCTTTACCATTAAGTAATCTAAATGTCTAATACACAAATACTATTGTAAAAATCTTTCAATTGTTATAAACTATATTTATATATATATATATTAGAGTTTTTCAAAATGATATTGAACTCTCATCTCAATTTTACTTATTATTTTTAAAAATATATATATTTATAGTGTCAAAACTATAAAATTTTAAAACAAAATTATATAATTTTAAACCAAAACTACGTAATTTTGACTTAAACCCATCCCATTTTTTTTTGAAGAGAAACCCATCCCATTTTTAATTTCCAATTAGCCAATTCTCACTTAGATCAGACTCTCAAAACCTAAATCACACATTCTCACTCACTCGTTACTCTCGCCGCCGCTGCCTCTCTCAATCTCAGTCACTCTCGCCGCTTTCTCAACTGTCGCTCTCTTTCACGGTCTCACCGTCGTTGAGTCACTCTCGTCATCGCTCTGTCTCACGATCTCACGGTCTCACCGTCGTCGAGGTTTCTGATTTTGAGTTCGCTCATTCTTTCTGATTTTGGTGAAAGATGGCATTGAGGTTTCTGATTTTGGGTTTGTTCATTCTTTCTGATTTTGGTTTGTTCATTCTTTTTAGCATAAACCGTGTAGATTATTGTTCTAATTTTGTCATTTTCTCATGCTTTTGTTTATGGTTTTGTTCATTCTTCTTCTTTTTGAGCTGCGTTGATTTCGATTGTTCAAAGATTTCTAAAGCTTTCTGAGAAGCAGACTATGTTATTAAACTAACAAAAATTAGTTTAGCAGAAGTTCTAAGTTTGACCCATTTATACATTTTAGTCTTTAGTCCTTCTAACATGCTTTATGCGCTATGTCTTGCTAGATTTTTCTTCCAGGTAATTCAATCAAGCTTATCGCCGGTTGTCTCGCCGCAAGCAGGTTTTGCATGATTCAAGCAGATGATTAAATGTTATCATCAATACATAGTACATATGTTGTCTAGCTATTCTGTTTTTTGGCATCTGCTCTATTTAATATACTTGTAATTGTTTTTTTGTTTGAGTTTGATAAATGAAAGTGCAAAATTGTATATTGTATTGATTTCTTATGCCAAATGAAGAGGATTCTACTGTTATTGAATCCATTTCTTTTCTCTATCAGATATTGTTTTTATCATATGTTGAATTCGAGCTCTTAAATGAGCCGAGCCGAATTTGGTATCAATTTGTCGAACAAGCCAAGCCGAGCTTGGTTTGAGTTGTAAAAAGAGCCAAGTATAATGAGCTTTAAATGAGCTGAGCTTGCGAACGGAAAAATCGAGTTTTAAATGTGTCGAGTTCGAGTAGCTCACAAATACTAAATGAACAACACGAGCTTGAGTTCGAATGTAAATAAAAGCTCGTGTCGAGCTCGAGCTTAGAGTTTTTTAGCCGAGCTGAGCTCGAGCACCTAGAGTTTGAGCTCGACTTAGCTCGATTACAACCCTATTCTGGGCAAGGCCACATTTGCCCTTGTTTAGTACAAAATATTCGAGAGTTATATATAATTGAGTTTGGCATAAGTTAGTCTCAACGCCATAAGACTACTACTATGACATAATGACAGACCCAGCTGAAACATGAAGTTCGTTCCTAATATACAAGGCACAAAGTCCGGCAAAATACCCTTCACAGTTGTCCATATTCGAAATAATTAAGATTAGAAACTACATAGGGGCCCGTTTGGAACAATTCTAAAACTCAATGCCACACTTGAAAACTATAAAATTCATAGAAAAAAAAAATCAGTAAAGACAAGTCATCAACTCCATATCTCATTTCCACTTTTTTTTATCATGCATTATCCTATATATATGCTATCCCGATAAAAATAAAAACTTGTATCTCCCAAAATAAAAATTAACATCGATGTTTACGGTTAAATTTTTATTTCTTTTTATACTGTTAGGCTTATTAAGTTAGCAATTTCAAATAGATACTCTGTTGACTAAGCTTCAAAACTTGGGGTGAATATACATACCAGTGAGTTTATACCTCATTATTGGAGTTAACCTAAATATTAAGGTATTGAAATTTGATTCTTGGTGAGAGCAAATAAAATAACTTATAAAAAAATGAATAGAGGAACGAAATAAGGTGTTTTTTTTTTCAAATATAGTATAAAATGAGAGAACTTATGAAACTTGAGGGGTGGCAAACAAAATAAAAAAAATTGCATTTTTGGTACAAAACTAGATGACTCATTCAAAACAAGAAAAGAACTTTGTTTAAGTTGACATGCTTTCCTTTTGAATTAATTATAATTCTTTACACGTACGCATGGCCTTTTTGTAATCAAGAGAATTATGTACTAATTTAATGTAATCATCTGAGAACCAATAACTGTTAACAAGTGCCTAAATCATTAAATACTAATTATATGATTCCTTTCGGCCAGTATTGTGCTCTCAACGGAGAGATTATGTACTGTATATTAGCTTAAATTACAAACTTCTAGCCCTATAATACGCATCCCGATTGGAAAAATTTGTTGTAAACAGATTACTCGTATTTTTAGAAAATCGTACTTTAATCTAAGAAACATTAATATTTTATATTCCTAACGTTTAAATTTTTTATTTTATCACGATGTTTAAATTTTAATAAACTTAGTACAACTTTTAATTAAAATAAAACATTGCGTGCTTTGAATGCCACAGTGAAGAAATTCTACCGAACGCAGATTAACGGTAAGAGTGATTATGCATAATTTTTATGATTATTCATAGTATTAGCACAAGAAAGCCACCGAAGGCCTACATTAGAGTAGGGATACAATTGAATCAAATTTTGGAGTATTTAAATTTGGTTTCATAAGAAAATCTCAAATTTAAACTCAAATTTGAGCTTGATTTTAGACTTCATTTTGTATTTAAATTTAGTTCATTTAAAATTTTAATTCGAGCTTGACTCATTGAAAATTTAGTCAGATTTGAGTCGAACTTGACTCAATATCGACTTATTTTAAGTTCAAATTAAATTTGTCACAAGATCATTTATATCTCATTTAACTAACAAACTCATTTAATAAAGAAATTTTGATTATATATTCGATTAAGGTTGCTCCACATATTCAATTAAAATATATAAATACAATCTGCACAAACTATCTCAAACATGTTCATGATTCTATTATCAAGCTTTTAGTCTATATCGAATTTGTTCACAAGTTTCGTAAATTAGATTGTTCAAACTTAACACATTTACATATTAAACTCTAAAATTCGTTTAAACTTAGATCATTGAGTCGAAATTTAACGAACTTTTAACCAATCGAATGGTAAGCAACTCATTTACACCCCTATATATATATTAGATCCTCTTGCGGCATCATTGATGACATATGGGAGTACATAAGAACGCACGAGTCGCACTTTTATTTGATTAATCTCAATCGGTGCTTTTAGAATCTAGCAACCACTAGTGGACTACATTATGCTTCTTTCCCATAGTGCAGCAATGTTTAAACTTAACAATTAGCAATGATATTTAACAATGTTTTTATGTAGTAAGCAAATATTTAATAAGTCAATTATCGGTGGCCACTATGTTTTGACCTTCTAGGACCACTTTAACCACTTAAGAAACAAATGTGGGGCGGCATTAGATTGAGTTTTGATTTTGTTTACACGACTAAAAAAGGACTGTCTTATGGTTTTAATTATTAGTACTTTTAATGATTTGTGAAATATGTTCGAGTGTATTCCACGTGCTTATTACTTGTTTATTTTGCCACGCCGATTGCTCGAATTGCTGGAATTGTTGATGCTAATTGGTCGTGATGGACCAATAAGATTAGTACTTGTATTGTTTTTGTTACACAATGAATCATAAGGGTTCTAATTTATGATCATGATGGAGACTTTAGCACCTTGATCTTTGTTTAGGATATTTTATTAGATATCTTTGCAATCATTTCATTCTAATTCTAATCGCCACTAGCAATTTTCTTCGAGTAGAGCAAAATACTGCACCCGTCTCAATTTGGTGTGTAAATGTGCCAAGTTGTTCGCGAGTAAATCAACATTTAATTTAATAAGAATTCATTTGTCTTTGGTTCGTTACATAAACAATTCTAGTTTAAACAGTTCAAAATTCGATTGTAAAACTTGCAAACAAGTTTCACAATAAACTTATAAAGAAGCTAGATAGTAAACTTCCCTATCCAGGTGTGTGTATATATTATATAAGTTTAGCTTGTCCACGATCAAACGATTTTATGAAAATTTAAAAGTATATTCAAAATAATCCAATCTCAAATCAAAATATAAATAAGTTTTAAATAAAATAAATTGGAGTTCATTTAAATAAATCAAATTTAAATATTAAATATAACTTGATCAAATTTGAATTCAAGTTTTTCTTATCAAATCATGTCTAAAAACTCTAAAATTCTGTTCGGCTTAACTTAGCTCCAATAAAATCTTAGTCTCAAATTCATGTTGTTTGTTATCCTGTAATTCTGGTGGTAGTTCATATTTTTTAAAATTTAAAATAAATTGAATAAATCATATAATAAATAATAAAAAAATACGTGTTTAAAGATTTAGCATATATTGAAATACTGTAAGAAAAAAGACATGAAGTAATCTAGGGACAAGACTGCAAGGTTTGATGTATAATTACACTATCTTGATTGTAATTCTGAGAATATGATCCATTCTAAATATCACTTGTAAAAAGAAAAATAAATTCAACTTATTCCCTAGTAGTAGACTTGTTGCCGGTTTCGGAACCGGCAGTTCCGGTTTGTCAAATATAAGAACCGGAACCGAACCGTGGTTTTCACGGTTTGGTCCGGTTTCTGTTCGGTTCGGTTTCGGTTCCGATTTAGACCAATTTTGACCGGTTTAACGGCCGGTTTGGTTTCGGTTCGGTTCCGGTTTCCTGTTTTCGTTTTTTTTCAAAATTTTGTTTTTAATCCGTTATTTTATCTCGTCAATTGGTTTGTAAATTTTGTTATATTCAATAATTAACTATAATACCAATAATATATTTTATTTCAAAATTTTTTTAATAATTTTTAAACAAATTAACTATTCTATTAGTAATTAATAATAATAATTTATAGAAAAATAAATTTTTGAGAGAGTGTAGAAGAGATTGAGAGATAAAAAATAGTGTAAAATTGGTAAGAATGGGGTGGGGTATTTATAGAGTTAAAAAATAAAAAAAAAATAACCGTTGGAACCGTCGGTTCCAACGGTTTAGTGAACTGCCGGTTTAAACCGGTGGTTCAACTATTTTTAAAATGAGAAACCAGAATTTAAACCGTAAACCGCCGGTTTTGGTCGATCGGTTCCGGTTTCGATTCGGTTCCAATTTTAACCGGTTTTGACCGGTCCGATTTCGGTTCGGTTCGCCAGTTCCAGTTTGATTTTTACAACTCTACCTAGTAGGGACCTCTGCCATGACATATAATTTTGAAAATTAACTACTTCATCTTTGAGGTTTAGAAAAATTAACTAATGCATCCTCTTATTTTGAAAACCCCTATAATGTTCCTACATTTTTTTTGCAAATTATTTTGGCCCCTTCTTTAGGGCATGCACTATGCCAGCTCAATGATGACTCATTGAGATGGCATAGTCATTCCCTTCCCATAAGGGAGGGAATGGTCCTCTCATGCCGCTAGTTTGTACTAGTTGCATAAGAGGTAGGGTCTACCTACTATAAAGGAAAGTTGTCCCTTTTTTATTTTTTTAAAATGACTCTAATGGTCAAATAATCGTTGTAGCCAAAAACAATTTTTTAAAAGGCATTGTTGGTGTAGCCAACAATCCCTTAAATTTTTTTATTTTTTTTGGGGGAACCGTGGGCTACAACGATCCCTTTCTGTTTTTTGTTTGTTTTTCATCTGTAAATACCTCAATATCTCTCCTTCACTTTTTTCACACATAATTCTAATTACATTTTTCTCTTTTCTCCTATCAAACAAACACAATTTCACTTACAATTCTTCATCTTCCATTGTCAAATGGATCCAAACAATGATCATTTTTTTCCTAAGATCCTAATATAAACAATACATCAAATTCTTGAAACCATTTATATGGTTTTTTCCCATCTAATTTTCAAAATTCTCCAAACCTTCAATACCCATTATATTGACAAAATTTTTCATAATCTCAAAATGCAACGAATTTTCTATTACATTCCTTTTTCCCTCCACCGAATTTATACAATTAAAATCCTGAAAATTTACTTACCCTTACTTTTCACCAAATTTTTGAACTAGTCCATCATTAGATGCTGCATCTCGCACTTCAAAGGACAATGGAGAAAGCACCGCCCATGATTTGGAAGATTTGAGAGAAAAGATGGAAGTCAAAATACAAATTGGATGAGAGCTAAAGCAGTTGGTCGAATTTGATTTATTGTTGAGGGATACTTTGACCATGACTCCTGAACAACTTGAAACGCACAAAAAAAATTGTGATATTATCAAACAAAAAAAATGGCTAAACTTAATGTAGTTTAGGGTGTTGCAGTTTAATTTTAATCTAAAGTATTAGTATAGTTAATGTATTTTAGGATTATATATCCTCAATTAATGTACTTTAAGTTAATGTATTGCATTATTTTTAATGTATTTTTTTAATTATTTAATGTATTTTACTATTTTTAGACTTCGAATATAGTTATTTTTTAACCTACGAATTTTTTTTTAATATTTACTCACTCAACACTAATTTGTATAAAATATTATTTCCACAAATTTCTCATAAAAAAATTATTCAAATTAATTTAAAGTAAAATTTGAAAATATAATTTATTTTATATAAAAATATATAATTCGTATGTTAAATAAATGTATTTATTGTGAATTGTATATTATAAATAAATTAAATGAGGAGTGAATTGATTGTGGGTTTCATGATGGAGTATAAAGAAGAGTATAATGATAGTGAGTGAGAGTTTAATAAAGAGAGAGTTTAACAGAAAGCTAATATGACATAACAACCATACCTAAAGTGGGTATAAGGGCATCTCCAACAGTTAGACCCATTTTGGGTCCAAACCACTGACACATCACTACTACATTAGCTTTCCATTAACTCCTCTCTCATTATACCATTCTACTTTCACAGTTTAGACTCTCATTAGACTCTCTTATGAGACTCATCATCACTCCAGTTTTCATTTATTTTTTTTTACAATATATACTACACAAAAATATATTTTCCTATATAAACAAATAATTAGCAAAACTTTATATATTTTAAGAATAATACCAAAAAAAATTTCTACCAAAATAATAATTAATATTAAAATTGAATCATGTTTAAAATTAAAAATACATAAAAATTAAATTGACATTAAAAATTAAATCACATTTGAAATTAATGGTTGCATAGGACATATAACAACGAAAATTAAAATACAACAAAATTCCCATTAAATCCCCTATTTCGCTCTAATCTTGGCGCATATCTTCTCATGCATGGCAAGTTGCATCGGATTCATATAGCTAGTGTCCTTCATCATTATATCGTAATTCTTATAATTCATAATTTCATCTTTTTTTTTATGCCCATTTGTCCAAGATTTCATCCTCCATATAAGCGACTCACTTGACTCAGTCTCCTTTCCCTTTCTTTTCCTCTTTCCTTTTGCTTTAGATTTTGATGCCTTTTGGCCCATTGGATGAACCTCATCATCGTCGAGATTCGCCTTCACATTTGTATCTGAACTCGTATAAGCACCACTTTCATTATTCTTTGTTCTTTTTTATGAGCGTATGAGCGAGCAGTTCATTCTCCACTTTGACTCGTCTTTTAGCAGTGTCCAAACTTGCTCATGGATGAAATATTTTCTTCGATTTTAAAATATTATTCACGAGCATGCTCCTTCGCTTGATCGTCACTCCAGCCACTACGATGTTCTTCTTTCAATTTGTTGAAGATTTGGTTGAATTCATTCACAAGTGGTAGTAACCAAAAGTAATGGTTCTTGATGGCTTTTACTTTTCCTTGGCGCGACATTTCCACAATTTGGATCGAAATATTCAGTAATTCATTTCCAAAATGCTTTGTCACTTTTGCAATTGCCAACAATGCTATCATTTGAAATTGATATCCATGCTTGTGCAAGTCTTTGATCATCTTCTGTACACCAAGGAAAGGCGATTCTCTACGTTTTTCTCGTCCTCATCAGTTGGTGGAAAAAAATACTTATTTGCTGATGGTGTTGAAATAGCTGGAACTTGAGAAGTAGATAAGGAATTCAATTATCTAGCATTCTAATTATTTGTCCCAAAACCAATATCTAAATTGGTGAAATTATTTTAAAAATTGGAGTAGTGAAAAGGAAATGACATATTATGAATTTGCAGTGTGAGAAAAGGATATGTCATATTTTGGGTATTAGAGGTGTTTTGGTTATACATGAAATTTTATGGAAAAAATTAGTAAGGTAGAATTGGAGGATTTGAAAAATTTGGTGTATTAAAATTGTATGATTGATTTTCAAAACTTAACAAATGATTTGGTTTGAGTTCTTGAGAATTGGCAGAATTAGGATCTATTTTTTTTTTATAGAAGAAGATAGGATAGGAGATGGAATGAGAAAAATGAAATTGGAAAAAAATAGCATTTATAGAGAGAAAGTAAAAAAAAATAAAAATAAAAATAAAAGAAATGACATTGACCGTCATGGTTGCAATTGCAACATGAAGGATTTTAAAGAAAGTAAAATAAAATAAGTGATGGATAAGACTTGGGTCCACTGTCAATGAATCCTAATTGTTTGGCTCGGCTGATATAGCTTGGATTCTACTATTAGCCTCCTATTTTGTTTGTGTCCTCCAATGGGAGACTAACATCAATGGAGACCAATAGCCCTCACCATTAGCTTCTATTAAAGAGATTTTAAGCCTAAAATTTTCTATTATAAAGCGTAAAATTTAAAAAATAGCAATTCATCCAACTCTTTAAAATAATTAATAAATTTGACTTTTCACTTTTAGATAATTAAAACTTATTATTTATTTAATTTATAAGTAATGAGATTCAAATTTTTATATTATTTTTAACTCTTTTTGTAGTTAGTGAGTTTGGCTCTTTATTTTTAGATTCAATTATACTTTTTCTATTATTTAAACTCAACTTTATAGATAAAACATTAAAATTTAAAAAGTATAATTAAAGATATTTTTTATTTGAACTCCTTACAATTTAAAATGCTTTTATTTATACTCACTTTGTCTCATAAAAATATACCATTTTTTTATATTTATTTTAATATATAAGTTTGTTTTTTTAATATTAATAATTATGTCACATTTTATTATATTATCTTTATTTAAATACATAGTAAATTATATTGTTAATTATTATTGAATAGTTACAAGGTTATTTTTTAAAATCTCCAATAAAGTTAATAAATCAACTAACTTTCTTAATTTATGTGAAAAAACTATTGTAGTCTATTTTTGTAAACGAAAGAAGTATAAAATATACTCTTTCAAGTAAATAGTACCATTGGAGTCTCTTCGAGACCCTATGAATTTCGAAACTTAGGCTGCTCACATCGCGGCTAGGATCCCGTACTGGGATCCTAGCCGTTGACATGGGGACGTGTTACTGCGTCCCCATGTCATAGCCCGTCCTCCTGCGGGAGGACGGACTAAATGTGTCAGACACGGGGTGCACATGCTTTTTAAAAAAAAAACAAAATTTGACCGTTAGATCGTTTTGATCCAACGGTCAGATTTACTCCAACAAGATTAAAATAAAATTGTATTTAGTGAAAAGCTGAATGGGCGTCCCACGAGACTCTTAAAGTAACTCCTGAATTACGGATAAAAAAACAGAGGGACTAGAAACTGAGAACTTTAATAAAATAATAATAAAAACGTTGAGCAGACGTCCCGCAGAACGATTTTAAAAACCGTTGATTACGAATAGCCTTACTCTGTTGTTGTATGTATATCAACAGATATTATGACTTGTACGATATGAGGGAGGAAACAGAGGAAGTCAGATCAGGAGGAGCAGAGTTGAGTCATGACACTCTGAATTTATCATTGTCTCTAAAATTCTTTTTTTTTTAGACTCGCCCCGGAACTGCCAATTTTAGATGAAATGATCAACAAAAGTTTGTTACATGTGGTTAAGTTATTATAGGAGTTTCTGCTAAAAACAATGACATTTGATCTGCAAATTCAAAATTTGTTTCCTCGTGCTGTTCACAAACGATTTGATGCTCTAATCTCTACTGTTAAATTATGAAACTAACTCAATTAATGCGAAACCAAATTTCAGAGTTGTGAAGATACAGGTACACTTTTGAGAGAAGACAAACAAACTCAAGGCATCTTAATTCAAACCAAACAACATAATGTTATAATTTTACATATCCACAAGCTTTATTCATACTTAAATATGCATAAACAAGAAAAATCTAAACTGTCATTACTGGCAAAACAAAGATAATGACCAAAAACAGAGCAACTAATACCGACCTAACAATATGAAGTCGTCATCATCAAGAACCTGGACATCCTTCTCTCCTACAAAGTTTTCCCGCCCGAGTTTCTTCACTATATTCACAAATTCAACTCTCTTCGCCAGAGGAAGAGGCACATAAGGCAGCCTGAAAACTGGTCTTACAACTCCGAGTTGTGCAAGAGCTGTGTTCAATCCTATTGGGTTTGGCTCGCCAAAAAGCCACTCGATGAGAGGCATGAGTTTTGAATTCAGTTTGGGATTGCTCCCACCGAACATCAAATCCCTCATTAAACCAGGGATCAAGTTGCTGGTGACAGAGATGACTCCGGTAGCCCCATGATTCCACCTAGCATCATGACACTGATCGTCATTTCCACTCCACACCACAATTCCATTCTGTGTGTATTGCTCAACCCGATCATTACCAACACATTCCTTAACACCTGCCAAGTTAGGACTCTGTGCTACAGTTTGAATCACTTTGGGGGGAATATCTTGACCTGTACGAGATGGAACATTGTAAATAATCGTAGGGCCCATGTGTAGCACGGCATCGAAGTGAGAAACCAACCCCTCAAGAGATGTCTTTCCATAGTATGGATTGATGTGGAGAGCAGCATGCATTCCAACTGCAAAACCTTGCTCTGTGGCATGGATTGCCTCTCTTGTAGAGTTGCTTCCAGTATTTCCAACCACCTTAATCGAACCACCATAGCAGTTTACTGTATGGCCGATAAGCATAATGTGTTCATCCCAGCTCATCAATTGGCCTTCCCCAGTGGTACCACCAACAATTACACCTTCAACACCATTATCAATCTGCATATTCACAAGGGAATCATA
>CAODLS010127899.1:0-24526 GCA_948243855.1 Flueggea neowawraea | reverse complement strand
GAATCTCCTCTGCATACGTTGTGACTTCACTACGTACGTTGTGCATGTATGGTGTACATTGTTAAGGATCCAGTAGCCTCTGTTTTCAATCCAGAGCATCTTGCGTACGTAAAACTCCATCTCACGTACTTTAGATCAATGTGACGTACGTGACCTTTTACTCTTGCGTACGTCAATGAACACACACGTACGTTAACTTATTATGACGTACGTGAAATGTGCTTCAGAGGGTTCCAGTGGTTTCTGTTTGTATTCAGACCCTCTCTAACGTACGTAACGATTTTCTAAAGTACGTTAGATGCTTCTGTGACTTGATTTCGAAACTCCAAGCTTTTCAACGTGTTTCTCTTTAACTCAAACGTTTTGGTTTTTATCAAAACCTTTTATTTATCATCAAAACACAGAAGGAACTTATTGTTGATCACCCATGATCCAATAATTTTCCCTTTTTTGATGATGACAAAACTTTGAAGGATTGATGGTTACATCAAGGGCAACAATTGATCAAGGATTCAATCCTTGTCATTTGATTAGTATTATGCAAGAGTGAATGCGAAAATTTGAATTTTCTACCCCTTTCAATCAAATATATAACAGTTGGTTGTGAAACAAAATCGACTTAAGGTACTTTGCGTATCATTATAAAAACTTCAAGTACGACCGTTGCCATTAACTCATGCATTAGTCTTGTGTAGCACTCAAACCAGATGGTCTCTTTGGTTTGTTACGTGGAATCGGGTCAAATATTTTCGATTACATACGGGTCGGCTTGGGCATGGTCTTCCTAAGTTACATGTTTTAAATACAATTTTTAAAATTCACGAGCAATTGAGGTATTATCACAATTTTTTTAAAATTCACGAGCAATTTTTTTAAAATTCACGAGCATATTAAAAATACAATTTTTTTTAAATTCACGAGCAATTGAGGTATTATCACAAAAAATGATTTTTTTGCGAGAGATTGACTTACTGCGAGTAATTGAGTTCTTTTTAAAAAAATAAAAAATCTAAATTTTCCGAAATGTGTACAGAGATATATAATAATGTACTAAAGATGTTCATAATTTTTTTTAAAAAAATTAATTTAATGAATTTGAGTTGAATACATCGATGTACAAGCATTTATTATATATATATTTTTTTAATTAAACTGATTTATTGATGGTATTAAATTTGGTGTATATAAGCTTACATTGTACAAATGCATTCACAAATTTTTTGAAATTGATTTGATAAATTTTTAATGTGTATACATATGTGTACACGGATATACATTACTTTACACAAATGTATAAGATATTTGCATATATTTTTATTAAACTAATTTATTTTTTTTTTCATGGGTACGAAAGTGTACACCTATATACATGGGTTTTTAAAAGTATAACTTCACAACACCAGGGACTAATTTTACAATTTTATGAAAGTTAATGGACTTCACTTGTTATTTTACGTAACCCATAGTGGCTAGGGTTTGCGCCATCATACCAAACTACTGCCGCCAACCAAGCAAACCTAGAATCACTGCCTCCATTGGTTTCGTTACAGAATCGACGCTGTTGTCGTCTTTCGCAGACTCATTAGTGGCGCCGACGACGAGAGAGAGAGAGATGACTAGAGGATCGTGGTCTTCGTCCTGATCGAGAGGCTCACACTGTGTTAACTGCTCCATCGCGGTCTGGTGGTCGTCGCGGTGGAAGAGAGGATCGCCGTTTCCTGGTCGTCGCGATGGAGCGACCACGACGGAGATCTCGGTTTCGTTATACAACAACAAGGACCAGACAAACTCGAACAGAGAGAGGAAACCATGGGAGAAACACGGGTGGTGGAGGAGGAGAAAAAGGAGGACGAGATAGGAGAGAGGCGATGAAGGAAAAAAGAAAGAAGAGATGAAGAGGAAGACGACAGGGAGAGAAGAGGTAGAGAGAGAAAGGCAGACGAGAGAGAGAGCACGGTAGAGAGAGAATGCTGAGGGACGAGAGAAAGTCGTGAGATGAAGCAACGAGAAATTGATATATATATATATATATATATATGAAAGACAGAATGTGGGCTAGCCTTTGTGAAACAAATTCAAGCGGAATTCCATTAGTAAGAATTAGGAGGGGATGACATGCGTAATTAAATCCTCCTACAACTTGCGCAAACAGAGTTCATCTCTCGGAGAATTCCCCGAGGAACATTTCCAGCCGCCTACTAACTCCATACCTTGTAGGTATATTTAAGATTCTACCTATCCGACCACCTGTATCAGAAACAAACTTACCCAGAGTATATCACCGAGTATACCAGACTAAACTTAGCTGCTAATTTGATTGCAAACAATGTTAACCTCCTCATCAGACAATGTGTGATGTAATTGGCTCATGTAGCTCATTTCCAACGCAAGGAAAATGAAAAAAAGATGGCAATTAATTGTTTATGTATATCTATCATCACTTTTTCAAGAAGCATTGATATAAATTTTTATTATTCTCCAAGAAATTCGTTACAACTGGGTTAACACAGCCAGGCATTTTATACCACTTCCATACATCCTCGACTATCATTTATCATCTGCAGCATCTCATTTTCCTGCAGTGATATATACAACACCATTCTAGGCACTTAAATAAATAAAACTAATGCAGTGCTGTTGGAGAAATATAATTAGACCCAAGTCACTTCCGAACCACCCTAAACTAAGAAATGAAAGAGTTGAATCCTTACAGTTCAATCGTTATGTTCCACAGGTACAACTCTTTTTCTGGGACTCTCAAATGAAGGGTGACCGAGCCAGAGCTTTCTTCATACTTGAAATCTACTTCTTCAGAATTGATTAATACCTCTTTCGGGCGACAAGATGAATACGCTCCAAAATCGCCGGAGCCGCGAACTTTCATGCTGACAAAGACTTTCCTGTCAGACTCGTATTTAAGTTCCTTGACCGCACCTCCAGAATTAAACATCTTAATAAGACCTATGGGAGCAAATTTAGCCCCACTAGAGAATTCCATTACAGGAGCCACAGTAAAGACTTCATATTCTTTGGATTTCAATGTAATTGGCATCGTCACATCCTTTGGAAGATAGACTACTTCTCCTGCAAACGGTATTTAAAGATTAAAACTTGTTCCAAAAAAAAAACCATTTATTAAGAAGGAAAATTAATAAGTTAGTTAATTGAAATTTAGTTTCTTATGAATAAAGCTATATGAACCAAAGTAGGCATAGGAAGAATATCCCCTGCCACAACAACAGAAACAAATTAAATAGAGTCGAAGGGACAGATATAAAGCAATAAATGTATACCACCAAGATGAGAATATAGAACACTATCGCCAGTCCATCCGTCATGGGCAACTTTTGGTAGATAATCAACATCTTTTGCTCTAATAAAACCAGTAACTGTGCCTGGATTGTTCTCATGGATAAGGTTCGTCTTTCCCACTTTACACCATCCAGCTCCCTGGCAGTTGAAGACCCCCATGACTCCAGTGAAATCATTCAGATTCCATATCTTCAGTAGGCTGCGACATCAACGGTATATTAACTGAAATGGAGAGAGTACAGTTTATTGACTTCAATGGTTCTGTTGTATCTCAGTAATTAATTTTTCATGTCATTACCTCTTTCCATCTCTGGCAGGATCGGAAAATAAGCAATCCCTTGTAGGTCTTCCAGGAAGTTTGGCCCTCAATATAGAACCATCAGGAAGTACAAGTTTCTTCAATAGATTGAAATCATGTTGTCCTGGCTTGTCACTGCGATACAAGCACCCAAAACATTCAGAGATATTCATGCTACATATTCTTAGTTCCTGGTGTACAACTAGTTTCACGATAAGAATTATACCTCACGTAAATGGCACATCCTCCAACAGCACGAGCTGCTCCATGATATTCAGCCATTGGGTGTAGGCTCTGCAATGGGAAAAAAAGAAGAAGAGAAAAGGCGGTCAAGATTACAGCCAATATACTTGTAAATTATATGTGCTGGATTCGCTTCAATAAAATAATCAATGCTCAATTTCGGAAGGAGCAAATGTAAAATGGAATAAAGAAAATCTAAATCCAATATGTAATTATATGTTGTTGGTTAAAAACATGGATATATCTTGGTTTGCTTACGTGAAACATATCCCAATCAGGCTGCATAAACTCTCCAAGGAAAATGGTATTATAAGCAACAGATGCAATATGAATTGTATGTGATGCTGGATCTTTCGGCCAGAAATCATCCGATGCCCTAATCACAGCAGACTTCTTTGCACTGCATAATGACACAAGTCATACCCATATCATAATTATTGTGAATCTCACAACAATGCTGATAATACGCGACAGGAGAAACCACCCATACCTGTACAAACCATCTGTGTTGTGACTCATGCAATAAATGATTCCATTGTCGCAGAAATTTCTAGCAATCGATGCCTCAAGTGCTTGATGATATTTCCTGGAAAGCTTCACCCTTCCACCATGGCCAGCTCCAAGAGTCTCAAGGATATTCTGAACATCAACTTTGACACCATCAATTCCAGCTGAGGAAAGATATGAGTGAAGTTCGTTGTAGAAGTTAAAAACTTTATCTGGATTGACAAGGCCAAGTCCATTTGTGGTAATGCTTTTCAAAGCATCACAATGTTCAATTGATTGAACCCCGGGAGATGAAACGGGGAAGGCCATCTTTGAATCATAGTGTTCCATTTCTGCAACACCAGGTCTAATGCCTCCCCAGTATCCCGTTATAGCATGCCATACATAAACATACCTGGAGATATATAAACAAGTGTTGGTATGAGTACTGCAAAAAATACTTATCAAAAATACCGAGAAAATTAATTTCAGACTACAAAGGACTTGTGATTGAAAAGTATAAACAACATACTTTAAGTCATGCTGCTCTTTTATCTCAGTGACAATGTGGCAAAGTCCCAAAGCTGGATCCTCAACTCTGTGACCTTCTTTGCCATCTTTCTGGAATTTGTGATTCTCTTTAATATGAGTCAACCTGTTTGCAAAGCTGAAGAAGCAAGCAAGGAACACATTAAAAGAAAAACAATTATAAGCTAACACAGACGTAGAGTTTACAAATGACGGAGGAAAAAGCTGAAAAAATAAAGAGTCCAATTACTTGGCTGTATTATCAGCTTTCGCCCCAACACTAGTGGGATCCATTCCAACTGATTGCCATCCATCGTCAATTATAACGAACTTCGGAGGAATTCCTCCTTTCTCTAGGCTGCGATTATTAGCTAGTAAGAAATCAAAATGCTTGCTAGAAGCGATATATTCACTAAATGTCTTCGTAGAACTCAGAGCAATACCTCTCTAATCCTTGCTTTACACCCTCAGCAGTGACTTCTGTGTAAAAAGCATCCCATGTGCACCAGCCAAACCAATTGAGCATATCTGGCATCTAAGACATTTGAAAAAAATTGTTAAGCCCCTAATAACGTTGAAGGAGTTAAAAGAAATTATGAAAAGGTAAAACCAAAGAAAATTAAAAAAAATCCCAAAAGAAAAGTTACCTTCTTCCTCTCACGATGAGAAAATGTATTCAAGTGCCTCTCCACAGCCCTGTATATATCTCCAAAAACAAGTTAATCATGTAACAGGTCAAGAAATAGCATCCATCTTAGAAACAAAACTATTAGAAATCTAAAACACATTTCCCATTTTTGACAACACAATAGAATTGTGTACACAAATCTATGTTCTGCATTACTGAAGATGAAGTTTGGGCATTTGTTCTTTCACATTTTGTCATCATAATGCACAGTATCTTATAATTCTAGAAAAGCATGTCATTCTCTCCACATTTTAACAATTCCAAATTGTAGCCTGCTTTTTCTATTTGCGACCGAATTTACCAAAAAACGAAAACCCATCATCAATTTGCAAGTAGTTTAACATCACAGAAAAACAGGGGAAATTTTATCATAAGCCTTGAAGATGCTCAGTTGTCCTTTAAATGGGTAACCTTTCTAAGCATTTAGTAGATTTTAAAAAAGATAATTTTGCCAAGATATGGAACTTACTTCACTGCATTGGTGATGACATCAAAAGGATCTGAACCAGCTGCGACAAAAACCAAATGACTCCCATTGAATTCATCAACAGCCGGATCCCCTGCAATATAGCAGCAAGTTCACAAATTCAATAACTAGTTTATATTTCCAAAAACAAATAGACAATATCAAGTATATCTTGTCATACCACTTTCCAGACAAATCTCCAGCTCATTTTGTTCATTCCCTTGAATAACAGCTCTGAAATCCCCTTCTAGAATCGGCAAGAACACCGCATATAAAGCTGATTGATTCTCCCCATCTTGAATTCCAGCATCGAAATGGGATCCATCTCTTGCTTCAACAACCAAAAATTGTGTCTCAAATGGGATATCTCGGCCACAATTTCCCATCCTTTGAGTCATCCACCACAACTTGAACCGGAAAACACACATGAAACGCAATCCCCTGCATATCAACAACAGTAATCACAATATTTAGACCAAAAAAAAAATCAATATGCAGAATACAAATTACATCAATGATCTCCAAATTTATCACTCATCAACAAATAATCCTTATTAGTCCACAGACAAAAGTAATAAAGAGAAATGAACAGTTAACAGGCTTCCTGCATGGTTATATATTCATGAAGTTCTGGTCTTTAAGTAAAATTACAGCTTTTTTGAAGATTATATTTTTGAGTTTCTGATGAAATAAAACAGAAACAATGTCCGAAACTTCATACTTTAGCCAACAAAATGGAGGGGGAAAACAAAGAAAACTGTGACAAAAAAATGGAATTTGGAACTAAAGAGAAATAACTCCATAAACCCAGAAAAAAAAAAAACTCAAAGAGAAAGCAAATTCATAACACATTATCAGAGATAAGAAAGAAAAGATATACAAAAGCTTTCCGACAGGGAAGACCCTTCGGCTACCCAATTGATCAGATCGGACACCAATAAAAGCTCCATTGATGAACCCATCTCCTGAGGCCGGCGTTACTTCAATGTTGTCATGAATATCATGCAACACAGAATTCCCCAACACCGTCAACTTCCCATCTCCGATGCATATCCCTGCACCCACCGTCATGGTCCCTTCCTTTCACTATCACTCCGGTAGTGCTGCAAAGAAAGAATTAACAGAGCTATCTATAATGGTGGATGAAGAAAGAAGGAAAAGAGAAGCTTTATTTATAGTTTCACATGGAGATGAATCAATGAATGAACCAACAAACCGAACCAGTGTGGTATTGTGGTTTGAGTTTAAGGAGTTGTAAAGTTGGTATATTGCATTCCAGGGACTCCGTGAAAGGAACCAATGTCAGAATTATAACTCTCTCCTCGTCTTCGTGAAAAATAATATAATATCTTAGTATTAAATAACAACGCAGTGAAGTGATTGGATTTTGTAGTGGTCATGCAACAGCCGAGTCATATGCCTTTTTTTTTTTTAACTGAAAATATGCCCTTTCAAACTTTATGGCACAAAAGTTATGAATACAACAAAATAGTTACTAGTCTGTGACATTTCACAAAGATTTGATTGGATCGGTTAGCATGCTCACGTGAACATCAAAACTTGAAATAGATTTTTCTTTTAATTTATTACTTTTGTGATTATTCTCGCAACGAAATCTCCACTTATATGAATAAAACATATAAATGCGGACTTATAAAAAAAAAGAAGATTATGGATGGTGGAACTGCGAATTGAGCTAATTTTAGTAAATTGATGATAACGTTAAGTTGGTTTAGAGCACTTTCAATGGTGCTAATTAAAGAAAAGTGTTGATATAAATAATTAAAGATATAATATTTAGTTTTTAAATATAAAGAATGAGTTCATCGACGGTTTTCAAAAAACCGGACCAATTGTTATGCCTACTCCACTGATATTTTGTCCACTTTGAAATTGTTCACTATAAACCCATGTCATTACGGTTTTCTCTTTAACAAGATAAAGATGCTTATAAACGGGTTCAGGGGAGTCATGCTTCAGTTTTGCATATTAGGGTCCAAAACTCACCATTAGAGTTGAAAGTTTATTCCTCCTTTCAATTTCATTCTACTATGCTTTCAATTCAATAATCTTATAGAATTTCTTTTAAAAAAAGGAAATTACTTTGGCATACAAATTCATAGGGACCTCTACTCTTAATAGCGATGTGAGAATCATGATACTAAAAAACTTATTAGAGTTGTGTTTTATGTAGAAACTCTTTCCAATGATAAAATTGTATTGGAGTCTCTTAAACTAAACAATATATTATCATAATTGGCATTGCTCACATAGGTTATTGAATTATTCACAATATAAATTGTTTAATTTTTATTCTTAAGTTATTATTTTAAATTAGTTTATTTGTTAATGTAATTGAAAGTAAATAATTTTTTTTTTAATTTAAGAAGATAGAAAATAATTTTACGTCAATAATTAAAATAATTTTAAAAAAAAGAGTTATTACCGAACTTTACACTCGTTTGGTTCAACTTTTCAGGAAGTTAATTCCTGGAAAGTAACTTTTTAGAAAGTAACTTTTTGAAAAATAACTTATAAATGTGTTTGGTTGTCATGTTTAATTACTGAGAAGTGTAATTTATTATGTTTGGTTCAAAACTATACTTCTCGAAAAATTAGTTAAAAAAAGTCAATAATACCCTTATTTTTATTAAATGTAAATTGATAATATAAAAATTAAAGCAAAAATATTTATTTTTTTCACATTACATATTTTTTCATATAAAACATATTTTGAAAATCTTAAAAATATAAAATATTTTTTTATAAATTATATAAAATTGAAATTTATTTAAACATATTTTATCAAAAATTATTTATAAAATAATTTATTAAAAATTATTATTAAAATAATTTATAAAATTTTAAAAATAAATAAATAATATTTTAAAATATATTTATATAATATTTAATTAATTACTAAAGAAATTAATTTTTCTAACCTCTCTCAAAAAATTATTTTTTAATATTAAAGAGAAGTTCAACTTTTTTTTTGTGTGAAAATATTTACAAAAATTTAGAGAGAAAAGTAAATTTATAGTACGGCTATAATTTATTTAATGATAAAGACATGAATACTGACCCGGGGTGCATGCATGTGAGCTGTATACCTAACACAAATGCCCAATAATTTTCATCGTTCGTTGGATATTTTTGACGGGCTATCAATGCTACAACAAACTTTTTTTTAAGAGATGCTACAACGAACTCTTAAGAGTCTAACTAATGTGGGAATTGATTTCTGTTTTATGTCTATATGTAGACGAAAAATATAAATATATGTATAGGGGGAGATAACATTAATTATGATGGGTT
Source organism: Flueggea neowawraea (assembly GCA_948243855.1). Lineage (NCBI taxonomy): Eukaryota > Viridiplantae > Streptophyta > Magnoliopsida > Malpighiales > Phyllanthaceae > Flueggea > Flueggea neowawraea. The sequence continues at coordinate 15,190 of CAODLS010127899.1, read as the reverse complement.
TTGCTTTTCCCTTTTTATTTGTGTATTGCTTTTTTTAAATTAATTTTAAAGACTCAAAATTCGCTCAAACCCGTATTCTTCACTCTCTCTTTCACAACAACTACTAGGAATAATAGCCAACAGAACAGGAGTGATTAGGTAGTACTTAACTATGAGCATAATTGAGTCTTTTGACGTGGAAATGAGCTGGAGTCCTGTAGTGGAAGCTAATTTGGCTCTATCAATCAGTCATAGCTTGGCGGCCAGGGAAAAAAAAGCCTTTGAAAGGCTTATTTGCATGGGAACATACGTGTAGCCATGTCAGATTATAAAACTAAACAGCTTGGATCCTACACATCATTTATAAAGATTTTTCTATTTAATTGTATAAAGATTTTTTAAAATCGATAATATAGTTAAATAACTTTTTTTTTTAATGAGAGTATTCATGCCTTTGAAAATGAAGTAGCTTTTTTTTTATGAAATTAGTATAGCGAGTGATGTTCTTATTTCAATTGTCATAATTTCTTTTATAAATTGTTAGAAAAAGTGGTATGCTCATAATGAGTTGAATTAAATTTGGTTCGGTCAAGATAGCTAAGAATAGGGATGGCAATTTGAGTCGGATCGCATTTAAACGGATCAACCCGTTTACGACCCCAACCCGTTTAACGCCAACCCTGACACAACTCATTTATTGTTGACAAGTCATGTGTCACGGATTAATCCGTTTAACACGTTGAACATATTTAACACAATAAGATCAGTTTAACACGTTTAACCATTTAATAGGTTTAACTTATTTATAATATATAAACAAATACACAATTAACACTAAAAATAATTTCAACTACAACAATAAATATTCATTTATAATATCTACCAACACAATAATATTGTAAATAAAGATAAATCAAATACAAAATAACTAAAATTACAATGTCCATTAAAAGTTATAAATCCCAACATAAATCATGAAATAATTTTTTAAAAAAATTTAATTCTATATAAACATAACAATCATTTTTAATAATCTCCATATCTTCTTTTCTTGCACTTATATAATACAATATATATATATATAATAAGAATAATAAATTAAATATTTCATAAAAGAAATTAAGTAAATGGGTTAAACCCGTTCAACTCATTTTTTTGTGTCATAAAAGGGTCATCTGAACCCATTTATGGTTAACCCAAACACCTTTAACTTCATGTCATGTCGAAAATTGTCAGCCCTAGCTAAGAAACATGGTCATAGGCCAACTCAATTAGATAAGCTCAATTAAATACATAGATAAATTAGCTCCATTTATATTGTAGGAAGGTTCATGTAATACTAATATATAAAGTTCCACTGAAACCCTAATTAGGATTAGACAATAGACCACTTCACACACACACAACACCGACTCTCAAGAGAGAGACGGATGAGGTCAACAGTCTCTAGTGCTCAAGAGAGGAGTTATGTTCCTCTTTCCCAGGAAGATCGAATTCTATTTGTTGAACCAAGTTTGGTTCACATGTGAAATCCCTCTAAGTTTTAATGATTTTTAAAATATGGAAGAAGTTTAAGGCACACGTAATACCATAGGTACACACGCAAATTCATAAGCCTATAAATTGAAGATCAAAGGCCAAAAGCAAGCTACACACATAATCAAGAGTTACGCATGCAAAGAAAGACTCATGTACATGCAAATATATTTTCACTTGCATAACAGCCTATGAAGACAATTGAAGATCTGGACAGAAGCAACCATGTCTAGGAAAGATAGAAAATTACGCATGTATCTATAGTTTACACACACAAGTACAGACTTGTGTACCTAAGTTCGACTAACGCATGTAATTGGTGAACTATGAAAGAAGGGTATGCATTTTATGCAAGTAACTAGGTTGCATGTTTAAGGGTTGGTTTAGTTGCATGCCTTACTACATCTTCAAAAATTCTTCAGACCACTAACATATGCAATTCCCCTTTGCGTGCTCAAGTCGAGCAACATTGAATACTTATGTGTGCAATTCCTCCATTTACATGCTTTACACAATCACTTAACAAAACAGAATTAATAGAGAGAGTCCATAGAATTGACAAACCTAAATATTTGCGTTCTTAACTCTAATTAAGTGCATAAATATCCCTGAATCAGTGTTCTCGAAGTAGTTCCATACCAAACACTTTCTAACTTCACCATTTTTCAATATGGATCATGTATGTGAATGAATATGTGAATATGCATGAATGTAACACATAAAACAATCAAACATCAACAATCATCCAAGTCACACATACCAACTCTTTTTCTAATGGATATAAAAGTATTTTGATCAAGGGGCTTAGTCAAAATATCAGCAAGTTGATCATATGTATTGACAAATTCAAGTTTAATATTAAGATCATAATCACAGATAAAATGATGTTTAACATCTATGTGCTTTGTCCTAGAATGTTGGGTGGAGTTTTTGGAAATGTTTATAGCACTTGTATTGTCACACTTGATTGGAATTAAAGAAAACTCAATACCAAAATCCAAAAGTTGTTGTTTATTCCATAAAATTTGAGCAACACCACTACCCGCCACTGCATATTCGGTTGATAAAGCTAAACAATTTTGTTTCTTTGAAAACCATGAAACAAGTGAATTTACTAAGAATTGACAAGTTCCCGATGTACTTTTTCTGTGAAGTGGACTTTTGGCATAATCAGAATCATTGTAGCCAACAAGATCTAAGACATCATTCTCGGGATACCATAGTCCACCATTCTTAGTTCCAATCAAGTATCTAAAAATCCTTTTTACACATTTCAAATGTGATTCTTTAGGACAAGACTGAAAATATGCACGCAAGCATACACTAAACATTATATCCGGTCTACTTGCGGTAAGATAAAGAAGGGATTTGATCATACCTAAATAGAGCTTTTCATACACATCTTTTCCTTCCTTATCTTTGGTGAGTTTAGTTATTGTGCTCATTGGAGTTCCTATTGCTCTAGCCCTATCTATCCCAAATCTTTTTAGCAAATCACCAATTTACTTACCTTAATTGATGAAGATGCACTCTTTCATTTATTTGATTTGCAATCTAAGGAAGTAGGTCAGCTCCCCCATTATGCTCACCTAAAACTCTTTTTGCATTAGATTTGTAAATTCATCACATAATGCATCATTAGTAGAACCAAATATAATATCATCTACATATACTTGCACCAAAAGCACTTCTAAGAATTAATACAAACTTTTACAACACTTATCTGTAATACCTCGCTCGATTTCGATTAGCTTTTTGACTCTCAACGATGATCTTTTGCTTGTCTAGATCATTGGAGTCTCGATTTGGACGTTAAATGTCGAGTATTTTGGAGCGATTTAGAAGTTTTGTTCCCAAAAATTGAAGAATTTTTGCATTACACGGCCTAAGACACGTTTCATAAGGACATGTCCTTGGTCAAATATATGGTAATGCAACCGTGTTTTCCAAAATATTTCAAAGCCGTCAACTACACAAAAAAAGACACGATCGTGTCTTGCAAAACTGTCCCTTTTCTCTCAGTTTTCATGTCATTGGGAATTACACGGGCTGAGACACGGTTGTGTCATTGTCGTCTCTTGCCAAAAATGACCCAATTCTGTATAAAATGGTGTGTTTTGGTGAAAGGTCTATAAATACCTCCCCCACCCCAAATGGCCGGCCATTCCACACAGTTTTCAACCTACACAATTGAAAAATGTTCTTCTTTGCTCTCTTCCTCTCTTTCTTGACTCTCCTTCATCCCATTCAAGTTCTTGAGTTAAGAACTCTCTCCCAACTCATTTTCAATGTCTATTCAAGTAGAATAATGGCATAGAACTTGTTTTTATCCGTGAATAGGTGGCTTTGATATGGTGGATTTTAGTTTAGGTATTGGTATATGGGTTGGACAAATATGATTATAGGTGGATTTTGAGTTGGAGTTTGGTTAAATATCTTTAAATAGGTTGTATGGAGGATGAATTTGTGCAGGAAAATGATTATGGAAGTTGATTGGTGATGAATGTGTAGGTTAAGGTTTGGTGGTAGAGGAGTTTTGAGGTTCTTGATGTTAATTTATGTAATTGGTGAAATTGATTGATCATTTATGAAATTAAAAATGTTTTGAGGTGATTGGAAATGGATCTCATCGGTTTGGACGAATTTATGGTGTCTTTGATAAAATTCTGGCGAAGGGATTAGAATGTAAAATTCTAGTTATTTAAGGTCTAAAATGCAAATTCAACATTTTAGGTCTCTCTGTTAACAACAATCATTCAACACTCCATGCTCAGTGAGGCACTCCATTTCAGTTAGTGAGTGCCCTTTTGTTTATACCTTTTTTTTGTATTAGAGCTCCACACCGAGATACTAGTGGGTTAATGAATATAGATGTTTATTTTTCTTTAACTGTTGAGTTCCGTTTTGATGATGATGCCCACAAAACATCCCTGAAAGAGATGCAAAGGTGCAGATTCTGTGACTTGGTTCAGTAACGTGCGTTAACCATTGATTACGTATGCAAATGGAGTCCTGAAACACATTGGGATATTCACGTTGGCCCCTACGCACACAGATTGCTAGCTACACACGTTAAGTTTGTCTAGATATTTACTAGGCATGTTAGAACAATTTCTAAGCATGAAGATTTGAGGCAAAGCACGTAGTGCTTGGAAATTTGAAGACAGTGAGCTACTGAAATCTGACTACGCATGCAAAACTGGATGGTATGCACGAAGGTACCTTGACCAAAAGATTGTGAAAGTCCTTGAAGGCACATAGACTGATGAATGAAAGCTCGTAGGAGTCCAAAGGTACAAAATTTGACGGCGATGATGTTTCTAAATGTAGAGGGTGTCTTACACATGTAGAGCGAGCCAAAGATGAGAAATTTGAAGGAACATATCTCTAAACACTTTACAAAAGGCTACACACATAGATCATGAAGAGATTTGGAGGAGCTGTGATATTTCTCAAAAGGCATGTAGAATGGAAAGATAATGCACTCAGAAGTCCAAAGGTGCCAACTTTAAAGAGGACAAAGATATCACAAATCCATTATGACACTCCTCGGAATTTGAATTTTGAATATTCCTGACAGTGATGACATGGAGAATTAAAGGCGCGATCTTTGAAATCGACAACGCATGTTGTAGAAATGTCTAAGCATGCAGAAGTTGTTGTCTACGCACGTAGTGCTAAGTCTAAGCACTTAGAAGCCAATTTGCACAAGGCAAGGAATACTAAAGTTTAGACAAGGCGCGTAGATTGCATATCAATGTACATTGAACTCTGATGAACTCAATGCCTATGCACATAGAAGGAACATTATGCACGTAGAGGATGTGATGTCATGGCAGTACAAAATTTTCTAATTACTTGCATTGGCTAAATTCTTGATTCCAACTGCTACAAACTTCAAGAGGCCTATAAATAAACATCTTCAGTACCAGAAGAAAACAAAGAAACCTTGGATACACTTTTCTATCTTTATTTATCATTTTTTCTCTCATTCTGTATTTTATACCCATTCTTGCTATTGTTTCTTGCTATTATTTTTGGGTGGGGTTGGGCTTTAAATCTGTGTTTTGGGAGCATATTTTGTAACAATCAAAGTATTTGATTGAGGGTTGTATGAGTTTTCTTGTTGAGCCTTAGAAAAAAAAAGTTTGAGGTTTTTCTTGTATTTGTTTCCTTGGAAAAACAAGAGAGTGTAGGTTTCCAAAGTGTAGGTTTCCTACAAAAAGTAGAGGTTGTAATTGTTCCTTAGTTGAAGCCGCAAAAACTAGAGACTGTAACATTTTTCTTGCTGAACCCATAAAATCAAGAGGTATAATAGTTTTCCTCCACCTAGAAGTGAGGAGATAGTGGATTAAAATTTTTTAGGGGATCTAGAAGAGTGTGCGTAGGTCAAGGAGAACCGAACCACTATAAATTAGATTTGTTTTCTCTTCCCTCACTCTCTTTGTTTTGCTTTATATTCATCTTATCTTGTGTGTGAATTGGATATTACTTCCGCATTTGACTTAGATTTTGGGTTGAAAAGAACTTTGTTATTTTGTGTTGATTTACAAAGTTTTCAACAAAGTTTTTAAATTTCTAAAAACTCCAATTCACCTTCCTCTTGGATTGCCATAATTGATACTAACATTAACTAGATTTACTTAGAAATATTTCTCTATATTTTGACATTATAGTTTTATTTTTTTACCAATTAATATTACTTTTAATTTTATGTTTATAAATGTATTTTCGATTTTTCATACTTCTTTTATAACTTAAACAGTTTAATCAACCGATTTAATAATTTAATCTGTTAAAATGAATTTGGTAAACATTATGAATATCAAGGCTTGTGCAGGATGGGCTGGGCCAATAGCTAGGTTAGCCTCGTACGCTGGTTATAGCCAATCTATGTTATGGCATTATCAAAGTATATATTCAAACAGTGAACTAAGCATAAGAACAAAGATCACAATATCTAATTCACAAGCAATGCAAATAGCTCAATAATAAAAAAAGATAGCAGTAAATGTAAAGAGTTAAGGGAAGAGAGATTCAAGCCTTGCATTTATAGTGGTTCGGTCCTCCTTAACCTATGTCCACTCCTCAAGCTGTGCTGAAGAGTTCAAACTCACTATCTCCTAACTTTTGGGGCGTAGGCAAGCCTTTGTACTACACTTCTTGTTTTCCAGGATCACAAGGAACCTTTACATCACTAGTTTTTCATGGCCTCAACTACCAAACCTTTACTATCGCTAGTTTTTCTCAAGTTCAACTAGCAAACCTAAATCACTTTTAGTTTCTACGAGGCAGACAACCTAAACAAAACTCATACAAGAGTGAAGTATTATGAGTTACAACTTAGTACATGGATTCACACACCACCTCTAATGTATTTTCAAGTAGTAAAAACAAGTGCGAGTGTGTAGTGTTAGTGATAGGCCCTAGCCCAATCTTACGAACATTGTCATTTATATTGTTATTTAATAAATATGAGGCATTTCATTTCGGCATTTATATTATCATGTTCTTTAGTAATGCAATAACTTTATAAGAACATCCATGAATAGTTGATTCTATTTTATGTATCAAGTACGTGACTTGATAGTAAAACCTTAAGATAAGAGAATGATATTCTAAATAGTCCATAGTCATTCATTATTATGGGAATGATAATGAGACAAGGCTAGTATGCACTCTGAGAATTACTCAGAACATAGATACATATTAGAAACATGATATTGGACTGACCCGCTATGAGAAATACTACATAAAATATGTCATCAGTATTTCTTATTGTTGTAGTGATATTTGAGTCATTCGACCTGAATTCACCATGGACTCTTACATGAGGAGCTTTTTATTTTGATATAGTTCAACATCTTTTGTAGCAGGATGGTAATACAAGCTATAATTGGACATATTGTAAATATTGTAGGGGAATGTGAGTGGTAGTAAAGGAATTTGTCCCGCTCTTATTTGAGTGAGATATCTCTTGGCCACTTGACAAGTAGGACTGATGAAATACATGGTCGTGCTCGAATGAAATTAATAGAGGTTATCAATATCATATCATTTGTTTTGGTCAGTCTACATAGGAATCAATAAATTTTTGATTAAGCTATATAAAGATGACTTTATCCATGTTTTATGCTTAATCGAGATATCGTGTGATAAAAGGACTAAATATCAAACTGTGTATTAGGTTTTGTCGAGTCATCGAATTCACTCAAGTTAGATAGTCATAATGTCTTGCTAGATGTCTGCTTATGACTTGTGGGGTTAAGAAATGATTTGAGCCTACTGACAACATTGAGCGAACCTACAGGTTCACACACTAGAAAGAATTTTGCTATATATCTTGCTATTATTTTATACGAACATTTTGAATACAATTAATTGGATGATTGTTTTAAAATGTATGATAAAATAATTTGTTTTAAAATTGTTTTGAGAAAATTAAAATCGTTTTACTTGGTCAACAAAAAGAAAGAGTTTCTTTGACCTAGTCAAAGTGAGCAATTCACAGAGGTGTAACAAGTTGAGAGAAACTAAAACAATAAAAACGAGTGATACATGCCAGCTACATAACTAAATTGTTAATGCAAAACAAAATCACATGTGTTCTTTAAAAACACGGCTATCCAAAAATAATTAACTTTCTTTGCTTTGTTTTTCTCCCTTCTTTCTCTTCTTTCTTCTTTTTTTTATTAGGGGAGGCAACATCATTTTTTCACTACAAATTAAAGAAGGGCAGCCTTATGTCCATTACAATATAAGCATAACATTCTTTGTAAGACATGTCCAAATAATCATGAAATCTTGGAATTAACATAAAAATTTAACTTGGCACAATATCACTTATACAAGTCTCTCAACTTATGGTGCAATTGTTGAAAATTTTAGACTAAAAATGGGGATCGTTAGTTGGGTTTAAAACAAGAAAAAGACTACGGCTCAAGGTGGGTAAACAATGGATAACGTAAAAGGTGGATACTCAAAGAAAAAGATAGCACAAATTGTTTAACAAATAATGCCTTTCGTCCTTTCGGTGTCTCAAATTAAATAGTGTGGTCTTCAAAATGCACTCTACAACAAATTCCAGCAGGGGCCTATCATGAATGTCACACATAAAAAAAAACAAAGTGTAAATGTCTCAAATTCTCGCATAGGGTTGTGTGTGAATTTAAACTATGAATTCCCTTTCGGCTGTAATACTAGGGGTTGTTTTGTCTTCAATCTAAGATGCATAGAAATCCTAATTTTTAAAAAATTGGTATATTATAACTTTTAGACAGTAAGATACTTAAAGTTTTAAATTTTCAAATGTTTAAAGACAAGCTCACCTAAAACACATCAAAATTGAATAGCAAATTCATAAAAAAAAGGAATGCAAGATGAAAAATGCAACAAGGAATAAAACGTGAGAACACAGAATGCACAACAAATTTTTCGTTTTTTTAAAGTTTATCAACAATCATAGAAGAAAAACACAAACACAATAAAAGAACAAAGTTCCCCTTCCTACCCCACACTTACAAATGAACATTGTCCTCAATGTTTGCAATGGAGCACAAAGTTGAGTAAAAATGGGTAGAGGAAAAATAAAGAGTTATGGGACTTCCCTGAATATAAATCTGCAGAGGTGAGCTCAAAATTTGAGTGGATTCCGTTCAAAATTGGGAGAAACCTTGCAAAATAAAAGGAAAACGCAAAAAACATTAACAACATTAACAAACATTAAAACATTGATAGTTAAATAACTGCACTTGTGCCTCTAATGTCGACAAAAAAAAAGTAGTACACATCCAAAAGGGAACCAAAATAGTTTCTTGACAACTAAGGCATTAAATGGATGTAAGATGTCTTTTGGCACCTCAATAAGTACACATGTCCTCAAGGTGAAAGGTTTCATTGACTAACTTGAGAGACTTGGTGTTCCTTTAAAGAAGGATTTATCCATAGATATGATCTTAGGTCACTCCGAAGTAGTTATGACCAATTTTTCATGAACTACAACATGCACAACATGGATAAGTCTTTCACCAAGCTACTTGGTATGTTGAAGAATACCAAGAAGAGCATTCCCAAGACCAATGATGTGCTAGTGGTACAAAAAAGGAAGGGCAAGGCAAAGCCAAAGCCAAAGTTTGTTGGCAAGGGCAAGGGGAAATCCAAGCCCAAATAATTGTAGTCTAACCCTAAGATAACTAAAGCGAAAGAGGGAGTTTGCTTTTACTGCAATGAGTCGGGCCATTGGAAGAGAAATTGCAAGCTCTAATTGGAAGAGCTAAAGAAGAAGGAAAGTGAGACTTCTACTTCAGGGATTGAGAAATAGTAGATCATTGATAAAAAACGAAGTGGACCTACGAGTGGGTAATGGAGCAAGAGTTTTTGCATTAGCTGTTGGAACTTATGATTTAACTTTGCCTAGTGGACTTGTTTTACATTTGCAAATTGTTACTATGTTCTTGCTATGAGTAAGAACATCATTTCATTTTCTTGTTTAGACAATGCTGGTTTTTATTTTATTATTAAGAATAATAATCTTTCCGTCTATCATGGAGACATATTTTATGGTGTTGCAAGCTTATCCTTTGGTCTCTATGTCTTAAACTTGGAACAAAGCACGTCCATCAATAACATTAATAAAAGGTTAAAATTAAATGATTTAAACTAAACCAATTTTTGGCATTGCCGTTTCGGCCATGAAAGTGAGAAATGCATCTCAAAACTCCATAAAGATGGATTACTTGACTCATTTGATTTTGAATAACTTGACACATGCGAATCTTGTTTGTTAGGCAAAATGACCAAGAGTCCTTTTACAAACAAAGGTGAAATGGCTAATTATCTATTAGGCCTAATACATACTAATGTATATGGACCTTTTAGTACAAGTGCTAGATAAGGTTATTTGTACTTCTTCACCTTCAATGATGATTTCAGTAGGTATGGATTTGTCTACCTTATAAGACACAAATCGAAATCCTTTGAAAAATTCAAGGAATTCAAAAATGAAGTAAAAAACCAACTTGGCAAGCATATCAAAGCACTTCTGTCATGACCCAAAGTCGGGCCATGATCGGCGTATGGGGTGGACCGTCTATGAGAGCCCGACCCATCTCGCACAAGCCTCAGAGTTGCAGATAACTACCAATTCATTCGTTTTTAGCCAATTTTATTAAATCAATTTTTAAATCATTTATATAAGAAATATATATAAATCATATAAACAATATCAAAATAAAACATCGCATAAGTGTGTAATAGTATAATATGTGAATACCCATATCAAAATACAAAACATAGGAACCCGATAACCCACAGTATATTACCGTGGAGCTCTAAGCAAAAAAGAGGAGAGCCTGGACAAAATGGCACCACTCACCAAAATGTACAGATGCCTCACTGAGATGCAAAAGCTGAACAGATGTCGACTCTGAGTCAACCTGAAATTGTTAAAGAGTGAGTAAAACTCAGTGAGGAATAACACTCCAGATCGCCTCATACATGCGTCACAGAGTATGGTTTGAAAACCATAAAAAATACCACATGCAGTATATATATATATACACACACATTCTACATATAATATTCTTTCAAAACAAGTTTTGAAATCCTTCGCAAACAGAGCAAATAGCATGCAACAGACATAATACATAATATACATATATACAGAGTATATATAACAGATGTGGATAGGAACCAGAACAGACAGATACAGAATGGGGACTGGGCCACCCATCAGATCAAGCAGAGCACGTGGTCTGGCCGGATGCACGACTACCATATTACCCTGGTAACTGGACCTTCTTAGAGCCCAAAGGCTATGTTGCCTCGTAGCTAGGTGTCCCGTAATCCAAATATATATGTATATATATATATATATATATATATATATATATATATAGTAGACATCATACAAAAAATGATCATATACAGAGGGTGTACAGAGGGTGTACACATATATATAAGTCATATATATATATATATATATATATTTCAGATTTCAATTTTTAGTAATCACATAAGTCGGATTATTAATTAGCTAAACCATTATTAAGTCAGATTTCATAGATAAGTCGTACACATCAAAACATAATAATTTTCAAAAGACACAGCCTATGTGTCTGAAGCTTCTATTCTCTCACCTGAGAGTCCAAGCAAAATCCACCAGTCAATCTCTGCCGGTAGGCAACTGCTCGTGCTGGCAACCACAAGAACCTGTACAGATATAACCAAACAATTATCAAAATATGGTACTGTGGCAATACCAAATGCATGATATACAAATGCAAGTGTTGACCCTCGAAGTCACCCAAAATATATTTCGAAAGTGAATCCGTCAATTTCGACCCAAAATTCAAAATCTACATAAAATTACAGTTCGGTCCCCGACAATGTAAAATTATATTTTAGTCATTGAGACTCGTTAATTCATGAAACTATTCTCGAGGTACCTTGAGATTACTGACTCGCAATCTATAAGTCAGAACTTCCAAATTCGACCCCGAACTCTCAGAAATTACTCCTTAATACTTAACTTGTAAAGTTACAAGTTAGTCTCCATAAATTCTAGAATTTACAAATCTATACCTTAACTTTTTTAAAATTACATTATAGAGCTAAAGTTTATGAAATTACAAATCTAGTTTCAACTTTTCAGAAATTTCAAAACTATCATAACCTAAAGTTTCATTCTCAAAAATACCGAACTTTCGATTCGATCAATACTCGATGTTTCCAATCACCCACATTGTTCCTAAACACCTTCATAAACATTAATCAATCATCAATTCCATCAAACAAACTCCAAATCGCTCTAGAAACCATCAAAACTGAACCTAACCCTAGCCAACACAATAAATCATCAAATCTGTAGATTCAAGGCTTGAAACATGTTCCTTTAACCTTAATGCACTCTAATCTAACAACCTTCAGTATCCATTAACTCAGACTCATTCAAAAATTCGAACCCTAGACCTATTTGGACCAAAATGCATTTGATGGATTAATGCATGAAAGAGATGTTAAATCCAAGAAAGAGATGTAATCTTACCTCTAAAAATGGTTATGGATGATGGACTCAGAAATCCCAGATGATTTGAGAGAGTTTTGAGTGATTGAGAAGAGTTGAAAATGAAAAAATCGGGTTTGTTGAACGCTTTAAAAGCGTCTGAAACACACATCACATACGTCAATCGATGTCTCACGTACATTAGGGTACTCTTACGTATGTGTATGGACATCTCACGTACGTTATCGGGGCTCAAAATCAATTTTGGACTCACTATTCATCTCACGTACGTGAATCATCATGGAGATCCATCACACGTATGTCAATCATTGAAAACACGTATGCTGCAAAAACAGTGCCTTACGTATGTTAGCCTAAAGCTTATGTACGTTAGGCTATCCTAACGTGCGTTATCCTCTTAACTACGCACGTTAAACACCTGGTTTCTCCTTTCTTGACTTTTCTTTTTACCGAACTTGTCCCAGATCATTTCTAACACTAAACAACATCCATCCTAACATGATTTCATCATAGACATCCTACACCATCCACTGGTATTCCCAAAAGTTCTCCATGTCATATTCAAAAACTATAGGGATCATAATCAAAAAGTACGGGATATTCCATACTTCTCCCCTCAAAAGAAATTCATCCTCGAATTTTGAAACAACAAAATCGAATCTAGAATCAACTCTAGATTGCAAAAATCCCATATCAAAATCTAGGCTCTCAACCTCACACTGTAAACAGTGTATACTCAACACTCGGTCTACGAACCAGTATGCAAGATGCTTATGCAGAAATGCATATGAAATGCAAAGAATGCAAAAATATAAACATTTATACTGACATACGGATCAGCTGCATCTAACAGGTGTAGACATCTACACCGCATCTCCTCTTCGGCCTCCCAAGTGGCCTCCTCAACGGAATGATGTCTCCATATCACTTTCACTGAAGCAACCTCCTTGTTCTGAAGTCTCTTGACCTGACGGTCAATGATCCTGAGCGAAACCTCATCATAGGACAAATTCGGTCGAACCTCGACGGACTGTGGAGCCAAAAAATACGACGGATCTAGTACATACCTCCTCAGAAAGCGAAACATGAAGTACTGGGTCAGCTGAAGCAAACTGAGGTGGTAACTCCAACTCATATGCCACTTCTCCAACTCGGCCAATAATCTCAAATGGACCAATGTATCTCGGGCTCAACTTGCCCTTCCTACCAAATCTTATGACACCCTTCATCGGTGACACTTGTTCTCTAACCTCAAACTCCAAATGTTTACGCTTCAGGTCAGCGTAACTCTTCTAATGATTGTGAGCAGTTTGGATCCTCTGCTGGATCAATCTCACTTTATCAGTCATTTCCAAAATCAAATCTGGACCCAATGACTCTCTCTCTTTGGCCTCAGCCTAACACAAGGGAGATCTACACTTTCTCCCATACAAGGCCTCATAAGGCGCCATCTCGATGCTCGAATGGTACGAATTGTTGTATGCAAACTCACCAATGGCAAGTGAGAATCCCAACTCCCACCGAAATCCACAATGCACGCTCTTAACATATCCTCTAATGTCTGAATGGTACACTCGGACTGACCATCAGTTTGCGGATGGAATGTCGTACTGAAGTCCAATAGAGTACCTAACTCCTCCTGCAGCTTACGCCAAAACTGCGAGGTAAAATGCGGTCCTCTATCAGACACTATGGAAATTGGCACACCATGTAAGCATACAATCCGATTGACATACAATTTTTCCAATCATGCCGCTCCATATGTTGTCTTGACAGGCAGAAAATGTGCCGATTTCATCAATCGGTCCACAATCACCCAAATCGAGTCATATCCCGAAGGTGTCCTTTGCAGCCCAACAATAAAATCCATCATGATGCGATCCCACTTCCAGTTCGGAAGAGGTAATTGCTACACCAATCCAGAAGGACGCTGGTGTTCGAACTTAACCTGCTAACAGGTCAAACACCGGCTAACAAATTCAGCTATGTCTTTCTTCATCCTTGGCCACCAATATGACTCTCGAAGATCTCGACACATCTTGATATACCCTGGGTGTACAGAATATGTGGAGTTGTGACCCTCGGTCATAATCTCCTCACGTAGCCCATCAGACGATGGTACGCACAATCTCAGTCCAAGCCAAAGGACTCTCGAATTATCAACACTGAATCCCGGTACACTAGATGATCTAACTTTTTTGATGAAATTCTGCATCTCAGAATCATCCTTTTGAAACTCTCGAATCTGATCCAATAATACAAACCTCGCCTCCACGTGCCCAAGCAAAGCCCCGAAGTCATCAAACTGCAACTCAACTCCGTTCTCCATCAGTCTCTGCATCTCTGACACTGCAGGTCATCTCTCCACCGCGATGTGAGTCAAACTCCCCATCGAATTTCTACTCAAAGCGTCGACTATGACGTTAGCCTTGCCAGGATGATATGATATGGTGCAATCATAATCCTTTAGCAATTCCAACCAACGTCTCTGCCTCAAGTTCAGGTCTCTCAGCCCGAAAATGTACTTCAAACTCTTATCATCTATGAAGATCTCAAAAGTCTCTTCGTACAGATAGTGCTTTCAAATATTGAGTGCAAACACTACGACTGCCAACTCCAAATCATGTGTCGGATAATTCTGTTCATGCTTCT
>CAODLS010127855.1:0-26406 GCA_948243855.1 Flueggea neowawraea | reverse complement strand
CATTACATTAATGGACTATGTATTAAATCTTATTTAACACATAAATCATAAAACCCTGAATTATTATTGATTAATCAAATTAATCATCTTAATAATTCAATTACTACAAAGAGAGAATCTTTGTAACCAATCCAAATCTTTATTGTGTGCGCTCCTGTAGGTTCATTCAATGTTGGGAATGAGGCTAAAATTAATTTAAAACCCATAAATCATAATTGTTCTCTAGCAAGACATTATGATTACCCAAATTGAAATGAATGTCAATTACGAATCAACATTGTAATATCCCATACTTTCCAATTATGATCCCTGTAGTTTTCGAGTGTGGCATTAAGGACTTTTGGAATACCAGTGGATGGTATTTGATGGTTGTGATGAAATTATGTAAGGTTGGATGTTGTTAAGTGTTTGAAATGATTCGGAACGAGTTCGGTAGCAAGAGAAGTCAAGAAGGGAGAAACAAGGCATCTTACATACGCAAGACTAATCGTAACGTACGTAAGGCAGGAAGAACTCACGTACGTGAGAAATAGGTGTAATGTACGTGAGCTGGGCTTCTAGGATGATTCAGGTACGTGAGATTTGGGGGTGACATACGTGAGGTCGGGATTTTCAGTTCCAGAACATGATTTTTGACTCGTTAAAGTACGTGACCTTGATCCTAACGTACGTGAGGTCCTCATAACGTACTTTAGCCTCATATTCACGTACGTGAGCCTCTATTTTCTATATATATCCGAACCCCGACCATTTCGTTCGCCATTTGCATTTTTCACTCTCTCTCACGTTTAGATCGATCCTCTCACTACCTTATTGCTTTCCCAGTGTTCCTAATCATCTCTAAAGGTAAGATTTCAGTTCTAATCACCTCTTTTCATCCATTTCATGCATTTAATTTCAGAAATTCATTTTTGGACAAAATTGAAATGGGTTTCAGATTTTGCATGATTCTATTGAAATTGATGTTGTAGGTTGTTAGATTATGGTTGTTAGAGGTTAGATTAACATAAATCTAGCTTGAAATCAGAAGCAATGATGAGTTCTTTGAATGGCTAAGGTTAGATTCGGGTTTCACTAATTTGTGATGATTTGGTTGTTTGTTCGAGGAAATTGTTGATGGATTAATGTTCTTGAGGTTAAGATGAACCCATAGGTATATTTGGTTTCGATTTTTGTTGGCCGAATCGAGAGTTCGGTATTTTTTAGAATAAAGTTTTGAGATTATTATTTTTGTAAATTTGGAAGTTGATATCCAGATTTGTAATTTTAGAAACTAGAGAGTCAGATTTGCAATTTTGGAAAAGTTGAAGTATATTAGAAATTTTGAGAATTTTCGAATAATTTTGTAATTTCGATGAAATTAGTTAAAATCGCAAATTCGAAGAGTGAGCTCTTTTGGGAATTCTGACTATTTGGAATAGTCGTTTGTATATTCTTGGACTCGAGGGACTAGTTTGTAATTTTACGAGGTCCGGAGATTAAAAATGTAATTTTATAAAAGTCGGGGACCAAATTGAAATTTTACATACATTTGGATTTTTGGGCCGTGAATGCTAGATCTTCGATCGAAATAGAATTTCTGACGCCGTTGGCGGCTAAGTCTGTATTTGCATTTCATGCATGTTCTATTTTGCCACAGTCACTGTCTTGATCTGTTTGAAAAATATTGTGCTTCAGCTCAGTTCGATTTCTGAGGTGACCAGAGGTGGTCAGCCATCGACCGATGGTCAGTGTTACGGAATTTGGAAGCTTGGCATCTAGGAGAGTGGATTGTAGCTTCAGACACATAGGTTGTGTCTCTTCTAATTATACGTTTTTGTTGTGCTATCACCTTAGCATGAAACTGGAATAATTAAAGGATTGAGAATCCTAAAATCTAGTCTATGTGAGGACTTGTTTGTTATTGAATGGTTTTGAGTAAGGATACTCTATTTTGAAAGATTTTGCGCTTCGGCGAAAGATGAATTGTTTTCAAATTAATATAATTTGATTATATTATATTTTAGAATATTTCAAAATAAAATTTGAAACTCGTTTTTGGTAAAACGATTAATTGTTTGCATGCTTGATTTTGCAAATCATGCCAATATGGATTTGATGAATATTTTGGAAACCGTACTTTTATTAAAGTATGTTTTGGAATTCGATATATAAGTCGTGTCTTATATATCATTTGGTTTTGATAAACTCGGTCGTATAACCGTTTGTGATTTGTTTTGATATACCCGATCTCAGGACCGTTTGTTATTTGATTTAAATATATACTATGTATACATTTTGGAGACGGGACACCTCTGCTATGAGGCATGTAGCCTTTGGTATACCAATGAGTGAGACAACCTAGCTACCAGGGGTGCCGATAGCCATGTTGCCTGACGAGGCACATGATTTGATATTGATAGAGGCGGGTCCTCATCACACTATGGCTGGTTCATACTTTTCGTGATTAGTGGTAGAGTCCACATCACGTTTGTTTATGTCTAGTGATTTGTGGCAGATTCCACATCACGCTTGCTTTGGTCCCAAATCTGTGTTATATGTTTTTGACTCTGGTATTTATGAAATATGTTTTGATTTTTAACGGTGGTGAGGCAAACCTCAACTAATGGCGATGGTGGGGCAAACCTCATGAGTTGAGTCTAGGCAAATCTCACATCTGCAGGTTGAGTATAGGTAATCCCCACACTGATAAGATATGATTTTGAAAATAATACTATTATTATTATGATGCTTACAAGGCAGATTTTTGATTATGAGGTTTTGATAAGAACTACAAAGGTTTTGATTTTTGTTTTTTTTTAAATAGTTGGTAACAGATTTAAGAAAAAAGGGTTTTTGAAAGTTTTGGATCATTTTAAGATGTTTGTTTGAAACCTTTGTTAAGGAAAAAGGTTTTCAAAAGAATCTCTCTTGAGTTTTAAAACATTTGAGCTTTAGTTATTTTGGAAAGATTCTTGAAAGATTCTGGTTTAGCTCTAGAAGGATTTTGTGTATGTTGTTTGCTTTGATTGCGAACGATTTTGAAACGGTTTTAAATTGCTACTATGTATGTAACGTGTATATATATGTATATGTTGACTATATTTGCATGTGGTATTTTCGAACTATTTTCAAAATAGTCTTTGTGAGGCACGTATGAGGCAATCTGGAGTGTTGTCCCTCACTCACTGGGTTTGACCCCCTTTTCTTTGTTTGTTTTGTCCCCTGTTTATTATCATATTATAGGTGACTATTGGGGATTATGATCGTTGACATTTGATGCTCAGTAAGGTATCCTGACGTTGCGGTCAGTGTCCTTTTGATCGGGCCCGTTGTATGATTAGTAGAGGCTCCACACCGATTTTCTGTGGGTTTTGTTTTAGTTTTTGTTATTGTATTTGGTATTTCAAATGTTTAATTTGAAATTATTTCCCCACAAATTTATATTATGTTTTGTTTTAATAAATGATGTTTAAACCTTTAATTGGTTTTTATCATATTTCATTAAATATGATTTTGGGTAATAGTTTTGTATATGGAGGCTTGTGAGAAATGAGCCGAGCTCCCATAGACGGTTCACCTCGTACGCCGGTCATGGTCCCAGGAATGGGTCGTGACAAACATAACCTAATTACAACCTTATACAACCATTTGCCTTTCGATATCATGATTAGCATAAAGCATGGAACCCGATCACCCTAATTTATGCTAAAACATTTCCTTAATCTATAAGTGATCCTGACTAAGTCAAACAAATGATGGCACTTATCACTTTGTTTGGGTGTGACCATACACTACTCAGTTTCACTAATTAAGTGGCCAGTGATATCTTCTCTCTGTTCGAGAGTGGCAATCCCTTCACTTCGCTCATGATTCTTAGAATGACTCATGGCATACCAAATCATACACATACTTGTTACTCATTTCAAATAACGTTAGGCGTACGTCAAAGCATACGAGCAATCATCTAAGAATCCATAGTGATTTCAGGTCGAGGGATTCTAGTATAGGCGTTGTATGAGAAATACTTATGACCTTTGAACCATGTAGTATTATCATAAGCAGATCGATCAAAAACATTATTCTCTAACATGTTCTATGTTCTCTGATTGATATCTCATATCCCATGACCAGTAAAACATGATCATCTCATAGAATACATACTAGTATTAGTTCATTGTCATTCCTATGACAATAATCGACTAGAGATATTTAGAATAGTATTCTTTTATGCTTCAATGCTTTACTATCCAAATCACATATTTGATAACTTAAGCAGAATCATTATTCATGGATGTTTTATCAAATTAAACATGCACAGGAATAATAATGAGATAAAACAATGCCTCATAATATATATATATATATAATATAATATAATTTGGATACATTGCATTGGGGCTAGGGCTTACACTAACATACTTGAGGAGTTAAATGGGACTCGATATATAATTGGCTTACATGGTTGAATGAATATAAGTATGGATATGATTTGAAGTCGATTGTGAGTGTATGGATTGACTTATGAGTTTGACTTGATTTGAGCTACGAGAATTGATACACTTTAGGGTACTTATGATATCTCTGTTAGTAACAAATGATTCTATTATGTTCTCTGGTGTTCTGTGATTTCAAATAGACTAAATTTCGATGGCTGCTCAAATTTAGGTGTCCTTGCTATAGAAATTTAACTTTAAGGATTTGATCTTATGTTTTGCGAAATGTAGGGAGTAATATGTATATAGTACGTTGGAGAATTTATTGGGAAACAATTGTCGATGTAATTATTTATGAAGTCGACAGTTATTTGGGATTAAATAAACATGGAAGGGATGACAAAATAAGTCGAATAGGTATAGAGCCAAGAGAAAGGGTATGAACAATTGAGGAAGAGTTGGACTGGAATTGGATAGGAACGTATTGTCTGACCTACGGGTACAATCTGATGGGATTATGGGTTTTGGGGATCAGAAGAGTAATTGCTTTGGATCCTTATGTTATTTATATAAGTAACCTTTGAATCTGTTATATTCCCTTTTTGCACTCTGTGGTTGTCGTTAGGTTAGGTTTGCAATAGTATATTTTGACCCACGAACCCTTGTGAGAAGCTATTTGGCTCATTTTTCTTTCGTTCAATGCATTTGTCTGTCTATCGGGATTTTGCAGTTTGATCTCGGATGAGTGTCTGGGTTTGTGCTCTCTGACACATAATCCTTCGACTTTGAGAATATGAATCTTTGACTTTTGAAAGCCTTGGCATAATTCTGTATAAATTCCTTTGAACCTTTATGTATTCCTGCATGCTGTTGAGTACATTCTTTTGAACTTTGGTGAACTTCTGTATATCTCAGTCTAATGGGAGTATGAATGTTTGGAGCACTAGGGGTATGGCGATGAACCCTTGAGCCATCTAATTCCATTCATTTTGCGAATGTTGGGTGTCTAGTATAGTGAAGAGCATGGTTTTATAAGTATGGAGCGGTTAGATTCTCTGATACCAAATGTGGTATGAGCTTGAATGGTTATGGTAAGGATTAAGAGATGAGTCATATCGGTATGAGAACTATGGAGGTGTTATGAATAAGACATGGGGTTGGATATCCGAAGCGCAGTTTCTGCTGGTACTAGATATCCGAAGAGCAATTTCTTTTGGTACCTCGGACTATCTTAGTCTGTAATATCTGAATCTGTTGCGTTCTTTTGCTCTTTGTGGTTGCCAAAGGGTTGAATTGCAATTGCATATTTTAACCTGGGTAACTTTGTTAGGAGTCGTCTGACTCTCTTTCTGTTGATCTGTTGGAACTTCTAGATCCTTATCTTTTATCAGTTTCCACATTTGTGCTCTTAGACATATAATCTTGACTCTGGGAATATAAACCTTTGACTCTTTGTACCTTTGTATCGTCGGAGAGTCCGTGGAAGTTCTTAAGGGACTTCACTCTGTTGAGAAGTGCATGAGGATTCGTGCTTGTCTAATTCTTTTAGGATATAATTCTGCATCATCTGTCTCGGTCTTTGCATGCTTCTGGATGATCTGTCTTCGAGACTGCATGGTTTGCATTCTCTCTATCTGTCTGCATATTTTGGTACGAGTAGTGTGGGATGTTAGTGAGTGATAGCTGATTTCTCAATCGATGATCTGTTAGATTCATGGATTTTGACTTGATTATTTGGTGATTGATATTAGAATTTGACTAGACCTCAATCTAGAGTGGTGATAGTATTCTGTATGCCTCTGTAATCCTTCTAATCTGAATCTTTGGGAAATTCGGGGATGAATTTCTTTTGAGGAGGGAAGTATGTAATACCCGTCCGTTTCGATCAATTCTTTGTAGCATTCAGACCAAATTCTGACAAGGTCTTTGATGGAACATCATTCGACTTCGAATGATCTCAGTTCGATCCCAATTTGAACCTCGAATGCTTGAAGTGATGTTTGGGTGTTTGAAAGATGTTTGAGAATGTTTAAGGGTGTTATTCATAAAATTTTGGGTGTCGTTAAGTTCTGGGAGTGAATGGGTTTATGATTGGAAGTTAAGAACACATTTAGAAGCATGGAATGTCAAGTATGTGGTTAGAGTAGTGAACAACGCACTTTGTCGGGATAAGCAAGACGTACATTATCTAGAAAATGATCATAATGTATGTTGGGTAGCCACGATGTACGTTATCTGGGGTGCAAGGATGATCAACTTATGTTGGCATGAACGACGTACGTTGTATTGTGTTTGTTCCAGATTCGTGGCTATTGGATGCATCACAACGTACGTTGATGATGTATGGCGCACGTTGTGGACGACCATAACGTAGCTTTGTTATTTCTCTGAAACGGTGTGTTTTGATCAGCTCGTCCATAAAACCCCCAAACCCTGACCCATTCGTCATTTTCTCTCATTTCTCACCCAAATCTCTCTCAATCTGGTCCAAATCTCTCTCTCCTTGGTCACCCATCGTTCCTTAACATCATCTGAGGTAAGATCAACATCCTTTCTTCATTTCTAATTCATTTTCATGCATTGATGCATAAAAATGTCAATTGGACGAATTTGAAATGGGTTTCAATTTTTGGATGATTCTTGATGAATGGATGTTAGATGATGCTAGATTATGTTAGATAGGACTTAGATGAACATGATTCAACCTTTGAATCGAATGATTGGATGAGTTTTTGGTGGACCTAGGGTTAGGTTCGGGTTTGATGATTTTTAGGATGATTCGGAGTTTATTTGCGGAATCTGAGGTTGGATTAATGTTCAAGGTATCGATTAGAGTTAGGATATATGATTGGTTTCGATATTTGTCGGTCGAATCAAGAGTTCAGTATTTTTGAGAATAAACTTATGGTTTTAGCTAGTTTTTAAAATTTTTGGAAAGTTTACTCTAGATTTGTAATTTTGGAGACTTTGGAATTAGATCTGTAATTTTTGGAAAGTGGGGTATAGATTGTAATTTTGGAAATTCAAAGTATAGATTTGTAATTTTGGAAGAGTTGAGGATAAGAGATATTTCGCGATTTCTGAGAGTTCGGAGAGTAATTTGGAGATTTTGATTTATGGATGCCTAGTTAGTAATCCCGATATTCTTCGGGGACTGTTTTGAAATTTGTCAAGTCTTGAGGACTAAAATGTAATTTTACAATGGTCGGGGACCAAGCTGTAATTTTATGTAGATTTTGCATTTTGGGTCGAGGGTGATGGATTCACTCTCGAGAGAGATTTTCAATGACTTCGAGATTTCGAGTCTACAATGCATTGCATTCATATTCAGTAAGACCACAATACCGTATTTGATTTTGTTGTCTTGTCTTTGCTCTCTATTCTGTTCAGCTCTCGATGCGAATAGCCCTTCACCGGTGGACCGCTACTGGATTATTAGCTCGGTGTTCAGGTGAGTGGATGTCAGTTTTAGATACATAGGCTATGCCTGGCTATAATCTGAAATCGGACTAATAATTATTGGGTTAATTAATAATCGGGATTATGTGATTATTAATAACGAATGTTTTGCTATGAAAAGCTAAACTATATATTGATATATATATATATATACAAGAATATTTTGTATAAGATGGAATAAAGGAAAATATGAGATGCATGATTGTCTGTAAAATACTATGTATATAACACTTTGATATGGGGACACCTAGCTACGGAGTACGTAGCATTTGGTATACCAATGCTTTGTCAAGGCCCTAGTTACCGGGGTAATAGGGTGACCGTATATTTGGCCAGATATACACTTTTATTGAGCATTCAGGTGATGGAGTCCACATTGCTATATGAATATTGATACTTGTCCCATACTATAAATTCACCTATATATATATATATTGTCTGAATGCATGTTGTATGATATGGATGCGAACGTTTTTGAAAATGAATTTCAGAAAATATATTATTTATGTAGTGTGTATACTATATGGTACCTACGTATATTCGTGTGTGGTATTTTTAAAGGGTTTTCAAAACAGTCTTTGTGAGGCACGCATGAGGCGATCTGGAGTGTTTTCCCTCACTGGGTTGACCCCCTTTTTTTCTTTCTTTGTTCTCTCTATACTTCACTTTTCAGGTACTTTATTGTGGTTGTTGATCTTCTGCGCTCAGTGAGGTGTTTATTAGCAGGGAGTGCCCTGTTTTTCAGGCTCGATTGTTAGTTCTATTAGATGCTCCACATACCGAGTAGTGATTTATGGTCCTGTATTTTTTAAATTTGAAATGGTTAACTTGTTTTAAATTATATTTATTTATTTATTTAATGATTTTGTTATTGTTAATACTTGAAAATATTATCTTTAAAACTTATTCTGTAAAACAGTTTTAAAATGGCTAATAAAACTGCATTTATTTATTAGTTATGTACTTTGAGGCTTGTGCGGGATGGGTCAGACTTCTACAAATGGTCTGCCTCGTATGCCGATCACGACCCGACTTGGGTTGTGACAGAATCTATGACTTGTGAGAGGGTGAGAGAGAGGCGGCGAAGTGAGCATTTGTGAGAGGGGCGGCGACGGCGAAATTGTGATTGTGAGAATGTGAGGGCGGTGAAGTGAGTGACGACGAGTCTGAATAGAGAGGGTGAGACTTGAAAGAGGCCACAAAAAGATTAGGTTTAGGTTTATGGATTTTGATTTTTGGGGGATCAGAATTGGGAACCGTCGCATAGAGAGAAACTGAGAGTGACTAAGTGAGATTAGAAAGGTGTAATAATTATGAAATTTTAATTATATATAATTTGTAAATGGGTTGGTGGGTTGAAACGACATAACCCGCGACACGACCTGTTTATTTTATGTCATAAATGGGTTAACCCGTTTATGACACAAACCCATTTAAGTCCAACCCTAACCCGTTAATTTTGCGTGCTATGCATGTTAGTTTTTCATGACCCATTTTAACACCCTTAGTAAAAATTGGATTGGGAAAAGAAATTCAGTGCAAAATTCTAATGACAGATAAGCTAAGAATTGTAGAGTTAAAACAAATGGAATTAAAAGTTTCAATAGACGTAATTATAATGGTATATTGTGATTTGAATCATTAAATTGTAAGTAATTTTTACATCATATGAGAATTACATGGTAATTAATGTTGGAATCCAAGACATACATACACACAGCGAAAATTAAAATTTTGTGAACGAGTTCCACCAGGATCCATGGAACACGATAAAACCGATTAGGGATTGTGTGTTTACCTCACTAATGCGAAGTGAAAGTGTGAAGAGATGCTGTTGGATTTGAGTCACATACACTGTAGAAATATGAACACCCTCTAGTGGTATCTGCACGAACAAACTGTGATTTGGGTTGGTGTGCTAGCACCGTTTAGAGAACACTCTATAAAACCTTGTTATTTTTATTCTCTCACATTTAAGTGGTACGGATGACAATGATTAATTAGGGCATGTTTAGAGGCCTAGTTATAAACTCTAGTAATGTAACACCCCAACCCTAAATTAACCATGCAAAACATACATATGTTGATACATCCATTGCATATGCATTTCCGTGATATAGAGTCCAAAGTTAATAATTGAAAGATTAGTTTGGATTGTGTCAAATAAAGTTACAATAGAATAAAAGAATCTTAGTTGAAGAGGAAATGTGTATGAGGTATTATAAGATAGGGACTACAATGAGAAAAAAATAGTAAGTGCGGTGAAAAGTGAAAATTAACTAGTCTACATATGTATGTGTAGATGATCATCATAAAAAATTTGACACGTGAAAAGAGTTTCTTACCATATGTTTAAATGTTAATTGGACACTTGTTACTAATCAAATAAATTAAGACAAAAGATTTACATATGCTCGAATGTTTAATAAACACATGTACATATTATTCATCAATTAGGATAAGATCAAAATAAAAAGAGGGAAGATATTTTTGGTGAGTTGGCAATCTATTTCATATATATATAATTCTCTTCTTGTTTAAAATACAACCACAACATCAAAACCACTCTTTAGACCAAAAACTTCATCTAAAATCACCCCCACACAATTGAACATCAATTCTTTCAAAGAAGAGCTTAAACAGAGTAAAGGTAATCCTAAACTCATAATAGCTCTTGACTAGTCTCTGTTTCATTTATACTTTTGAACATGTTAGAGATAGAATTTTAGAAAACTCAAAGAATGAAACTTTTATATTTATGTGTCCTATAAATTTCTGTAAAAGGGTGTAATCTAATTCTATGTATTTTTCTATTTATGGTTGAAATAGTATGAATTACCCTAATCATAGATGCTATAAGAATAGTCTGTTTGTACCCAATTTTGGAAACCCTAGAAATCTAATTTGGAAAAGTGTAAAACATAAAAGTTGTATGTATGTATGTATGTATGTATGCATTCTAATGGATTGTAAAAGCTCATAACTTAATTCCATGTATTTAGAGAGTTATATATGCTTATTTATGGATGGTCAGACTTATTGTTCCATCTACCAATGTTTAATCCTAGGTTCTTTTGCAAATTCTACTAAGATTTTGGTAGTTCGAATTAGCCTTTCATATTTTACAAAAATATGGGCATGTGAATCTAGTTTTTAAACCAACAAACCCTTCTTGATTTGATTTATTGTTATTGAATGGATGTTAATATGATATGATTTATCGTTATCGGACAAATGCTCATATGATTTGATTTATCGTTATCAGAAAGATGATGATGTGATTTGATTTATCATTATTGTTATCATGAGCATGCATATGTTGTTTGGAAAGTTGAATAAGTGACCTAAAAGGAAGACTTGACCAACATGTTGAGTTCTCCATCATTATCGCTTATAAGACTTTATGTCTCCATCGAATATCATATCGTATTGGACCCGGGTTGAGACTTATCATGTTCTGGCCAAGGTCCAAAATAAACTGGAATTACATTCACTTGCATCATTGCATATTGTATGATTAATAGATATATATGGATGTGTATGCTATTTGTTGTGGATATACAAATGACAGTTTCTCTTACTGAGTAGTAACTCATATAAAACGCTAATATTTTTTAGGTTCATGGCATCATACAGTTTTGGAACTTGATCAAGCATGAGGCTAATCAACGTATCTATATGGAGCACAGATCATTTGGCTGGGTCTCACGCTCTCTCTCCTCTACATCATGTTATCATTGTACATATACTTTTGAGAGAACCTTCTTAGTGTTCTACGTACTTTTGTTGAGCTTGTTCATATGCTTTGAATAAAAATTTTCATAAGCACATATAGATATGAATGATTTATATGAATGCCTATTTTTGTGACTATAAGTACATATTATAGCATAGTTATATGAAAAGGAAGGGTGTGCCAAGTAAACCCTAATCCTAGTTATACTAGAAGACCTAACCTTTGTCACACAAGAATGCCCTTACTCCTTGTCTAACAACTTAATTCTTCTTCATTTGCCACATAAGCAATTTGGCCTATCCTTATTGCATAAGGAAAAGTCAATTACTTGCTGACCAAGTCAAAGTCACTCTTTCCTTGTCATGTAAGGCAAACAAATTTTAACTTGTCTTAAAACTATTTTAAAACAAATTATGTGATCGTTTCATTTAGTATACATTTTAAAAAAGTATCCAATTAATTATAGCAAAATGTATCGTAAAAGAAATAGTACAATTTGTTCCAGTGTGTTACCTTGTAGGTCCACTCAATATTGGCAGTAGGCCCAAATCATTCTTTAAGTGCATAATTCATAAGCGGGCTTCAGCAAGACATTATGACTACCCAATTTGTGCGAATTTGATGACTCGATATCTCGATTGAGCATAAAACATCACATTATCTTTATATCATTTAATCAAACATTTCTTGATATCCAAGTAGACTGACTAAGACAAATGATATTGGTAACTCCTATCAATTTCATTCGAGAACGGTCATGCATTTCATGAGTCCTACTTGTCAAGTGGCCAAGAGATATCTCAATCAAATAAGAGCGGGACAACTTCCTTTATTGTCATTCACATTCCTCCACATGATTTATCATATGTCCAGTTATAGTTTGTATTAACATCTTGTTGCAAACGATGTTGAACTATATCAAAGCATAAAGCTCCTCATGTAGGAATCTATGGTGAATTCAGGTCGAATAACTCAAATATCACTACTTGATGAAAAATATTGATGAAATATTCCATGTAGTGTTTCTTTTAGCGGGTTTGTTCAATATTATATTCCCAATATGTATTTATGTTCTGAGTGGCATCCCATGTCCATGACCAGTCAAACATGATCATCTCAATAGTGCATACTAGTCTTGTCTTATTATCATTCCTATGATAATGAACGACCACAAACTATTTAGAATATCATTATTTTATCTTAAATTTTTAGTATCAAGTCACACACTTGATGATATAAGACAAAATAAACTATTCATGGATACTTTTATCAAGTTATTGTTTTTGACTTTGGCTTTGATGATGATGTATACAAAACATCCATGCAAGAGGTGCAAAAGTGCAATTTTTGAGAAATGTGGTCATTACGCACGAGAGCCATTTACGCACGTAGTAAGGTGCTAAGCACATAATTAATGCCATTTACACACGACCCAATACAAGTTTCCCACTTGACGTGAGTCTCAGTAGCTGGGTGATGATATGGCTACGCACGTAAAGCGTTGTCTACGCGCATAGCATGTTGAGGCACGTAGAGGATGGAGAGACAAAGAATGCAAAAAGCAAAAGGTGTGATCTTTGGACAAGCATACCATTACACACGTAAAGCTTCTCTTACGCACGTAAAGCATGTGCTGACAAAGTTGACAGTAGTCAATACACTCCTCGGGATTTGAATTTGAATATTCTTGACATGCTGATATGGAGAATCAAAGTTGCAATCTTGGAATTCAAAAATGCACGTTATGAAATGTTATTAAGCACACAGAAGAGGAAATCTATGCTTGTAGACAAAGTACAACACACGTAGAGGCATATATCTGAAAAATAATGGATGTAGAATTTAGAGCAACACACACAGACGTGCATGTAACACACGTGAAGCTCTGACTGACAGCATCACTATGCACGTAATGGGTTGCTATGCACGTAACACAGAATGAAGTCAGATTTGAGCAGAATTTGCATTCATCCCATAATGGCTATATTCTTGATTCCAATTGTCACAAACTTGAAAGAGGCTATAAAAGGACTTTCTCAACATCAGAGGAAGTGAGAGAAACCTTGGCTACACTTTACTATCATTATTTCTCATTTGTTCTCTCATTTTCTAGTTTATACCCATTCTTGCTATTTTCATTTGGTATTATTCTTGCGTTAGGTTGAGCATACATGTCACGACCCATTTCTGGACCATGACCGGCGTGCAAGGTTGACGGTCTGTGGGAACCCAGCCCATCTCACACAAGCCTCGAATATCATACATTCTACCCAACTTATTGATTAAACTCGTTATAAAAATATTTGTAAGATATAAATCATTTTATACTGAAATCATAAGTAGATATATAATATCGAATAGTAAGTTATACAAAAAAAATTATCAGAGTATAATATAAATCCAAAATGACAAAATCAAACCCAGTAACCCAACAACATTTCAGTGTAGAGCTCTAACCAAAAACGAAAGGAGCCTGAACCAAGATGGCACTCACTATCAATGGATGCCTCACTAGGTACAGATTGCCAGACAATTGCCGAATGCCAAAATGAGAACTTGTGAAATGACATAAAGAGGATGGACAAGAAACAACATAAAAGGGGTAAGAATTCCTAATGAGGAAACGACACTCAAGAGCGGCACCAGGCCTCACAAAAACTGTTTTGAAAACCATTTCGAAATACCACATGCACTTATATAAGTGTATATACATATACACGCTAATACTGAAATATAGTTTGAAAACTCATTTTGAAATCATTCACATCCAAGGCAAACAATAGGCAAAAATGTACATAATATATATATCATATATAGTATAGCTGAGGTGGATATGGGACCTGAAACTGATTGATAAATAAATAATAGTGTGAACTCTGTCAACAAACTGATACTGAGTACGTGTGTCTGGCCGGACACACGACTACCATTAACCCTGGTAACCGGGCCTTGACTGCGCATTGGTATACCAAATGCTACGTTTACCCTACGTAGCACAGGTGCCCCATTCCGAATATATATATATATATATATATATATATATATAATCCATATATATATAACTAGTAGACATGCTGAGTAAAAATTATTTTACAAAGAATATTTATATACCATATAAATATTCAAAATCTAAAATTGAATTAACTTGCAGAAAATATTTATAAACCATATAAATATTATTTATCAAAAATGAAAACTGATTATTAATAATCACACAATCCGAATTATTAATTAGTCAAACCATTATTATTCCATTTTCAGAGTAATGGCAAACACAACAAAAACATATAATTTAGGAGACACAACCTATGTGTCTGAAGCTGTCATTTCACTCACCTATTATTCGAAACTATGGATTCAGTCAAGTACCAATAGTAGGTGGTTGATCCTGCTGATAAGCACAGGAAGCTGAAACAGTACAAACATCACCATTTATCAGAATCGAACACTGGTACTATAGCAGTACCAAATGCATGATATGCAAATGCAAATGTAGGCACTCACTCGACTATGAAAAATCTATCTTGGTCGAAGATCTTACACTAAAACCTCAAAAATCGGAATCTACGCAAAAAACTAGTTGAGTTGTTGAATTTTTATAAAATTACATTTTAGTCCCTGACACAAGTAAAATTACAAAACAGTCCTCAAAATTTTTAAAAATCTCTAGTGGATCTTCCAAGCAGTCAGAATTTTAAACAGAGCTGTCAAATTCTCAGAAATTGAAAATTAGTTCTTAAACCTTCAAAATATCAAATTGCTCCATAAATTAGAAAATATCAGAATTAGTCCACAATCTTACAAATATCAGAATTGATCCTTGCAATAAAAAACTACACAAAACATCCCTAAACCTGAAATGCTTGAAACCTGATGTTCTTGACCATCCACATTACCTCAAATCATCCTCTAGAACACAAATCTATCAGCAATTACATCAAACAACCTCAAAATTGTCCAAACCCATCATCAATTTCCGACCAAACTCTAGCCTCAACTAAAACTCATGAAATCCATCGATTCAAGGCTTGTTTCGTGTTTTCTAAGTCCTATATAACCTATTCTAACATCCTCTAACATCAGAATATCACAAATCATCCCAAAATTGAAACCCTAGTTCAACTCGTTCAAAAATTGATCCATGAATTAAATGCATAAAACAGATGTTAATCGGAAGAAAAGACGTGTTTCTTACCTCAAAAATGGATTAGGAATGTTGGGTGAGCAATGTGGGAGCATTCTGAGGTGATTTGAGAGAGATTTGAGTGAGAGAGAAGAGAGAGAGAGGAAATGACGAAGGGTCAGGTTGTTGAGTGTTTTTAAGGTGTTTTGCACAAAGGCAACATACATCTTGACTAGGGTCAATGTATGTTGTTGGGTCGAAACCACATTCAGTCACTTTTGGTTCAAATACAACATACGTTGCACTACGTCAACGTAAACTGTGCATGAACACAACGTACGTCACGATCCAAGTTAACGTACGTTGATCATCTTGCGAATTTTCCAGATAACGTATGTTGTGCTCTTACACCAACGTACGTCTTGACCCCTCCAGCTTCCATACTTGACATCTCTCACCCCCGAACTCGTTCCAAACCATCCTCGAGGTCCCTTAACTCTTAAAACTTCATCATCGAACACCAATCATCATCGAAATCACGTTGGAATGAGCGGAATATTACAATACAATCCGTACTTTGGGAACACAATTTGTAATAATCAAAGTATTTGATTGAGAGTTGTATAGGTTTCCTTATTGAACCTTGAAAACAAGAGAAGTTGTAAACAATTTTCCCCCACCCGAGGAGATTTATAGAAGGCTAGAAGCTCGTTTATGAGAAGGTTGATACATAGTAACTTAGCTATCGGTGTGTTTTGAAGGAGATTTATAGAAGGCTAGAAGCTCGTCCTAATTTTTGGGTAAATTCTACAGTTTAACATTGAGTAAACTCGTAGTTGAACATTGCCACGCCTTTTCAAAAATGAGTTGCACTCTAAGTTCTAGGTGCTTCAAAGCTTGGCTCAACAGGAGCAACGATATGCTTACAATTAAAGAATGACATTAATTGTTTCTAGCCAAGATAGGAACCAATATAGGAATTCGTCAAAATAGGGAGGGTGGGTTGTTGGCGGGAGGGGGAGCCTTATGCAAATTCCTTCTCTGTTAAAATGGATTCTTGTGATTATGGTGTTGGTGTTCTTTGCTAATTCTTGTTGAAAATGGTCAGCATATCTATGATGTTAGTTATTCCATAAGAACTATTGAACTTTCATTTTTCATGTCTGCATTGCTTCGCTTTTGTTTGAGTGGAAATGTGGATTAATGTGCCTTCACGTGTAAAGTTTAAAGCATTCTACTTGTTTAATTGACATAGAAATCTAGCTTATCTTTTCTATTTCAAAAGATTTCTTTCGCTTGAAGTTGTACCTAGTTGATGGCCTTTATACTTTATTTCATTAACTCATATATTTTTTCTTGCATTAATATTGGCTATCCTTTTTGCATGGTTTTGTGGTGTTTCATATCTTAAATTCCATGAAATTTTTGCATGTTTACTGGTTCATATCCTGCTTGGGGTGTGCTTCTATTAGGAAAGACAAAATGATTGGAATATTTCATTGAGAAGTTATGGTGGATAGTGGAAAGGTTGACTTGTTAGAAATCATATCAAAACAGATCTGACAGCTGAGATACAGAGGATGCTATTAGATCTTCAAGATTCTAAATTTCTGAGAGCAGTTTAGTTAAGATTCAATTGTTTTTATTTGAGTACCATTAATTTCTCAGGACTAGAACATTAATTTTGGGCCAGGAATGTAGAACTTAAGAAATCATTCTGACTCTAGTTCATGGTTTTGTGGGGCTAGAACACTAATTTTGACATTTGTGATACGTCTCTATTTATGTGGGTTTATTTCTGTGGTTTCTAGTTAATCTTGAGATTCTTCATCTCAGCCATCAAATTATCATCTCACTGTTGATGTTTAACATTCAATGTTTGCCCTTCCCCCGACTTGGGTATCACGAAAATTCTTATCAAGCAACACCTAATGGAAAGTTACGAGTTAGTTTTTCTTAGACAAAAAATGTAGCTGCATAGCAATAGATTGTTTTGAAATGTTGAAATATAAGGTAGCTCTGCACAAATAAGGACACCAATAAAACTTAGAATGATTCAGAAAACTTGGGGAATACTTCTCTTGTTGGAGAAACATGGTAAATTAATGAAAATATTAGATTTCTTCTGAGTTTGCTCAGTTCATTTTGCATCTGGAATAATTATTTTTGCTTCGTTTGTATTTTGTTGGGATTCAATCTTCTTGATTTGTTTATGTTATTGAGTTAAATTTATGGAGAGTCAATGAAATTTAATTAATAAGATGGAGAATGACGTGGCAGATATTTTATTTCCATTTTCTAGAATCATGCAGCAAAGTACATAACCTGTTAAGACAGTTTAACCTTTCAGGATTCGGCTATGCTTTGCAGACACTTATATTATGCTGTGAATAAATCTTAATTATGGATATAACATTAAAATTTTAGTTACGTCTGTTAACCTACATGTTTATTATTTTATGGCATTAGGGATATACATTGGCGAGGAAAAGGTTATCCACTTCACTCCAGGAGCTGGGCAGGAAATTGGCACAGGAACTGTGCTAGACCGCATTATACTAAGTTCTGCTCCCTCTCACTCTCCAGATAATCCATGCCCCCGATGTGGTGAGCAGTCAAGACTTGACAGTGTCATCTCTTCCTGCATCGACTGTTTTCTCTTGGGTGGGGACCTCAACCGCTTTGAGTATAGTGTCTCACCTGCTGTGTTCCTCGCCAAACTTCGTGGAGGAACTTGCACAATTGGCGCTTCAGACCCACCAGAAGATGTCCTTCATAGAGCTTCTTTCCTTCTCGAAAATGGATTTGGTGTATAACACATAAAATCCAAATCCAACTGCTTTAATAAGGCGGGTTGTAACGGGGCTAAGAACGAGACTGCAGACCGGGACGCGTTACTGCGTTCCGGTCTGCGCAGGAGGACGGGCTAGCTATCATTTTTTATTTTTTAAAAATCAAAATCTGACCGTTGGGTGCCAAAAATTACCATTTTGGTCCATAATGGTTAATCTTACCTATTTTCCTATAAATACCCCCATAAACATATTTTTCTATCATTTCTTCACTTCAAACACCCATTTCTCTCTCCCAAACTCTCTTAACTCTTAAAATTTCCCTCCATACTCTCAAATTACTCATATTCCAATTTTTTTCCCCAAATGGATTCCAACAATGAAAATATTCAATCATGTTCTCAAAATAACCCATCAAATTTTGTCAACTACTGATATTCTAAAAATAATCCATCAAATTTTTCCTCTTTCACAAATTATCAATTCAATCCCACCGCTTCATTTTTTCCATTTCCATATCAACTCGAACTTTTCAATTTTGATAATTTTCAAAATTTTACGTCAAATCCTCTTTCACAAAATAATTCTTACATCCTCGTGTTGGATAGGTGCTCGACGACGGGTTCCCAAATGTGTTGTAATATTTTTAATTTAATGTAATATTTAATATTTTATTTGTAGTATTTTAATTTTAATGTAACTTTTGTATTTAAATTTAATTTTTAAATTTTATAAATTATTTTTATTTTAATGTAATATTTTTATTTTAACGAATTATTTTTATTTGAATGAACTATTTTTATTTGAATGAATTTGGGATAGAAAGTATTAAATAAAGTAGTAGATAAAATTTGTGGGATAAGATAAAATTATGTTTAGTGAAAAGCTGAGTAGGCGTCCCGCGAGACTCTTAAAGTAGTTCCTAGGTTATGGATGGAAAAGCTGAGGAGTTAGGAACTGGAGACTTTAATAAAATAATAATAAAAACGCTGAGCAGACATCTCGCGGGAACGACTTTAGGGACCCTAGGTTACGAGTAGCCTAACTCCAGAGTGTTTTGTGATCCAGGTTGACTATCATAGCCCAACAGCTTGGTAACAATGTGGACTATCAAAATCTGGAACAAGAATTCGGTCTTTTGGTAGTAGATTTTCATAGATTGTTTCGAGATTTAGCAGCAGATTGAATTTTTATGATGATTAAAAATAAAAGAAATTTGAAGTGAAGGAGCCAAGGAGGAGACATTAATGGTGAATGGGTTCAAGATTGTTTTAAGATTTGGTAGCAGATTTTCATAAGTAAAGCAAGAAAAATTAGGGTTCATATGATAAAATAGAATTAATGATATTTTTGTCTTTAAAATTTTATTGAAAATGAACCAGTGACATTCCAACAATTTATTAACAGATCAATAATTAACTACTAACAAAAGGACTTAAACTCAACTGTTTTTAAACCTCAAAAATGAATTTGTAACATTTTAAAAATACGAGGACTGACCTACTAATTAAAAAAAATCTCAGGGATTCAGAAATTAATTTTCCTAAAATTTAAACAAAACATGCACAAAATAATTTTTTAAATTAAATTAGTTGATTTAATGTGGTTCTATTTAACTTGAATTAAAATTTTTCTTAATAATTAATAATTCAAAAAATTAAGAATTTAGGCACTGCCTTGTAATTTTACAAAATATCAGGGACTAAGAAATAATTTTTCAAAAAAGATCTTGAGGCTATAGGTAGGGTTTCAACCTTAGTTGCCAATCCTACCAGTGATGCCTCTTTACCTCTCTATCTCAGTCTTAGTAACCCCACGAAGTGTGCTCTCTCTCGTTCTCGTGCCATAGATCTCTCTATGTCGTTCCTCTCTCTCTCCCCCTTCACGCGCAAAAAGACTCAACTCGTGTCACTGACATTCTCCCCCCTCTCTCACTCACATCGTGCAAATGACTCTTCCTCTCTATCATTCAGTGCTTATCTTGAATCTGCGTGTAGGTGTTCTGAATCTTAGGCTACACTATTTGTTAGGTAGTGACGATGTTGGACAACTTCATATGTTGTCGACTACAATTTTCTCTTTCACACTCGATTGTTTCGCTATACAGACTAGGGGATAGGGGTTTGGATGTTGCAAGTTGCCTTCCCAATCGAATTCCACACTGGATTTTGCATTCTAAGGTTTCGAGCCATATTGAATTCATTGGTACATTCAAAATCACAACATTCCAAACTTCATCCTAGCCTATTTGAACAATCGAGTCAAACACATATCAAGAAACACACAAAATGGACAACAATAACATGCATAACAAACCGTTCCAACATCCAGGTTATATGACTAACAATATTCAACGAAAAAATAATCAAAATAAATGAGTGATCGACCCTACCTTGATATGCATAGTAGAAAAGAATCAGTCCAATGATCTAAGAAACAAGTTATTGCTAGTCAACACGAACAACAATCACAAACACGATAGAAACTTGGAATGTACCCACAACCCAAGAAACACCAGAACAATCTCTAGTAAGATAAATGAGCACGTACAATGAAGAAGAATCTATCCTTCTTCTTCACCAAGGCCAATGCCACACAATGAAGGAAATGGTGAGTTTTATGTGTTTTTCTGTAATCATTCTTAATGGACTAGGCTTTGTGCTTGTCTTTATACATTTACTAGGATTTGTGCTCTCATAAACTAATTAGGAGCTCATCTCCAAACCCAACTATGAATGGGTTAGCAAAAATCCATTAAGTGATCAACCTAATTGGATACCCAAACCAATCTGGGTTCAGGTTCCACCAATGATACGACATGGGCGGACTTTTTTCTAAACACCTCTCATTGCACATGAAAAGGCATAGCTATCATGGTACTCAAATGAATACACAATCATCAAACTTGAGATCCAATCTGTCACAGAGCGAATGGGCAATAAGACCAATATATGATGAGAGCTATGATGTTGTAAACTGTCTTATTTGGAATAAATGGTCCATCTTCTACCACTTTCCAAACATTGATACTTGCAGACTTGAGCAAAACCATCATCATTGTCTTCCAATAGATATAGTCGTTGCCATCAAAGAAAAGAGCACGGTTAGTTGATAAACCTTCATAACTAGACATGTCTCTCATGGATTCCATTTTGGATCTTGAACTCAAGGTGATTAAACCTTAAATATTCAACACTTAGCTATGATACCAATTGTAAGCCTAATATGACAATCCAAGAGAGGAATGAAGTAGATTATAACTAAAAATTTAAAACCTTTTTGAAAACTTTTTCAATATTTTGCAAATCTAAACAGTAGCTCAATCCAAACTCAACCACTACAAAATGAAATTAAAGAGATGAAGGGTTAGAAAAACAAAAACTTGGGTTATAGTGGTTCGATCCTCTTCCACTCCTCTAGCTCACTAGAGAGTTTTAAATCCACTAACAATCTCCTCACTTGTAGTTGGAGGAAAACCATTATACCACTTGTTTTCACAAGTTTACAAGAAATTTTTCCAACTTGTTTTTGCTGGACTAAATAAGAAAACCTCTACCTCTCTTGTTTTTCAAGGAAACCTATACTACCCTTTAAGCTTAACACCAAATCTTGATTACAAGTAGATTCCTAGATTTGTAAAAATATTATACACCAACCCAGTAAGTAAATAGCAAATCAAAGGTTCAGTTTGTATCCAAAAGCTTAAGAACAACTAGATGTAAACCCAATATGGCAATCCAAGAGGGGGTGAATTGGATTTTTAATTGAAATTAAATACCTTTTGAAAACTTTTGCACAATGAGTAGAAAAATTATGAAATTTTGATC
This sequence comes from Flueggea neowawraea, assembly GCA_948243855.1. NCBI lineage: Eukaryota > Viridiplantae > Streptophyta > Magnoliopsida > Malpighiales > Phyllanthaceae > Flueggea > Flueggea neowawraea. The sequence continues at coordinate 4,054 of CAODLS010127855.1, read as the reverse complement.
CAATTCACAGCTACAAAAGATAAATTGAAAAGCAATAAAGAGAGTAAGGGATACAAGATCAAAGTCCTAATTTATAGTGGTTTGGTCCTTTTTGACCTACGTCCATTCCTTTAGCTCATTAGAGAGTTTAAAATCCACTATACTTCCTCACTTTTGGGTGGAGGAGAAACCGTTACAACTCTTTATTTTCGCAGGCTAACAAGAAACCTTTAATGCACTTGTTTTGGGGACTAAACAAGAAAACCAACCTTAGTTTTCTAGGCTCACTAGCAACCTAACACTTGTTTTCAAGTCTATAATAAGACAACCTATACTACCCTCAAACTTTGACACCCAAAGCTTTATTACAATGGATTCTCAGAAGAATAATCAAGATCTCACACCAACTAAAGAACAAAAATGTGAATCACAACTTAGTCGGCACAAGAACAATGTAAGTTAAAGAGAGAGAAGATCAATAATCAATTTTGCAAGGCTTGGGCACAATTTTTGAAAGTCTCTCTTGTCTTATCTTTCTCTGGATGACCTTATAAAATAACCGTTGTAGTCCCAAAGAAGCCATTATGAGATAGTCACGAAATTCTGATTTTTAATGACATCATTGTCATTAACGTGCACTCTTGATATTAACACGCGCTCTTCATGTCCACAGACAATAATCAAAGTGCGTTGACAGCCATTAAGCGCCTTACTGAAGTTCCAGTGCTTCAAGATTGATCGTGTACCTCAATAGCATGCCTTGTCAGTCTTTAACGTGCCTTGATCAATTCAATGGTGTGTCTTGATGAATTCAATAGTGTGCCTTCTTGATTGGTAGCGTGCGTTATCGACCTCAAAAATAGCTCCTTTGATTTTGAAACATTCTCATACGAAGGGAATATTCAAAATTGAATTCCCTAGGGCTACATGCCATATTTGTCAGTTTCTGAGTAGTCCTTCGACAACATGCATCACCATCAAATAATGTGTGTTATTGAATCCTTTTCAAAGATCACACCTTTCATCAGCAGGAGTTCTTAATTTCTTTAACGTCTCTTCAGCTTGGTTCTTCAACCAACTTCTGAATCCTTCTTCGATAGCGTGCATTATTCACCAATAACGCACCTTAGTGATTTGGGAGTTATGTTCCAAAATGTCTTGAGATCCAATAGCATGAGTTCTTCAGTCATTAGCCAGCCTAAATGAACAGAATAGTGTTCTAGTAAGCATCAATGATCAACTACGTGTGTTGATTCTTCAATTAGGTGTGTAGATAAACTTCTATAGTTCAATAGTGTGTGCTATTGTCTTATTAGCGCGCCTAGTTGCATCCACTGAATTGATCCATCTGGCAATACCGCACATTCTTACATGACTAGTGCACCTTAGGTTTGTGCATAAGTGTTCCATAATGCCTGAATATCCGTTAAGGTATGCTATAGCTTCATTAGGGCTCATTGTTGACTTATAGGGCGCGTTACTGACCTATTAGCATGCATAGATTCCATTTTGATCTTGATTTCAGTGGGAGTTGAAATCTATAACGTGTGTTAGTGTTTCATTAACGTGTTATGCTTTAAGTTTTCAGTTGTTTTGTTAAATAATTAAAACTTATAAGGATTTTTCATGTTGTCCATGTAATGGTTCAACAATCTCCTCCTTTTTGATGATGAGAAAACCATTGAAGAGTTTGCACTTCCCCTCAGTATATGTAGTTGTTTCTTAAACTTAATGACAACAAACAAATTGAAAACTTGATCAAGGTTGTTAACCTTGTCACATTGTTAAGCACTTATGAAAATGTAAACTCATACTCATACTCCACTTTTTTGTCATAATAAAAAAGATAGCAAACTGAACAATAAAAGAGCAATAACTTGAACAGAATCGATGATTTTTCATAGATATAAGAATGTACATCATTACACATCAAGGCGAAATAAGAGATACATAAGCAATGGAAATTATAATGTGTATGCAAAATGAGAGTGAATGTGGATCAGAGCAGCTAAGATCAAGCTTTGGAGGTAGGTGGAGACTGAGCTTCAGTGGTCAGCTCGTTTAGATTCAATTCCTTGTGCTCGAATGCTTCCACTAGTGGGCACTCTTCAGGAAGAATAATAGCAAGTGATTTCCCTGAAGTTTTGTCCGTCACTTGCATGATTTCAGGGCTCGATGTTTGAGGCTCAACTGTCTCAGCTTTTGGAATAGGTTTTTGAGGTAAAACTTGAACGTCTTTTAGCATAGATTGTTCCAGAGTGCCTAGCTTTTCCACCATAATTAATTGAACATCAGAGAACTCTTGCTTAGGCACATGTGGCTCGGAAATAGTTTTCTCTGAATCTTGAGTTTGTTCTTCTCTAACCTCTTTTTCTACCATGAAAGCTACAACTTGTCTACTTAATTCAAGTACTTCCTCATTCAGATGGGAAGCACTAGGCTGTTCCTTGGTTGGAGCTTCACTTGGTTGAGTGGACGGAATCTCAACTTGTTCAGGATGAGTGGAGCTTGAAGGCATTAAGGGTTGAGAAAGGTCAGAATTTCAACTTCTTCTAAACCTTTTCCCGTCCTTAAACTCACAATGTTTCTGAAGATTAGCTTTTGAAACTCCTCAATCCTTTCTAGTCTTGCTTTAGTTTCATATTTGACGGCTAGAAATTCAATTTTGGTGATGTTCAATGACTCTTCTCTGCTTTCTTTTGTTACTCCCGACACCTCTTCTTCAACTTGTTTGGCTAGAACTACCTGTGGTTCTGTCCCAATTCTGGTGAATACCATTTCTTCTAGCTTAGGTCTATGCTTGTCATCCTTTTTGCCTACAAACACATCATCACTTCGAATGTAGGGACAATATACATAGCCTGCTAGATCAACAAACCTCTTGAAATGAAACTCTTCACCTGCTAAACTTCTTTTGGGTTTCTTTGAGGGGCTTGAAACTTGCTTGCCTTTCTCTGTTTTGGAAACTCTTTCAGAACATTTCCTCTTCATGGCTTGTGATGGTTCGAATTTCTTAGGAACATCATGCACCTTCTTTGATCGAGTCTCACCTTTCTTTCCCATCTGAGACGCGTGATTGTTGCACCAACAGAATGAAGAACTAGAGAGATTGGAGTTTGTGTTAGAGAGAGAGTGCGTGTATGGGTTTAGGGTTTGGAGTGAGAGTTTTAAGAATTTGTGTGATTTAGGGTTTGTGAGAGATTAAAGTGATAGAGATGGAGTGAAATCGATGTTGGATGAGAGATAAAACCCGGAAGTTTCTAATTTTTGCGTTGGATAAGTGAGAGAACAATAAGGCGGTTGAAGTTAAAAAGAATAAAAATTTAGGCGGGATTTGAAATTTTAGAACTGAGTGTTCGTTTACGTGCATAGTAAATGGATAACGCACTAATGACATTAGTTTGTGAAAACTTACATGCGTTATTGGTTAGCTACAGACGTTGTTGAGGGTAATTATGAGTGAAATATTGGACAATAGCTCTGGGAATCCATCTACTGTTAGAATTGTGCCCTAGTCCAATCATTAATGTGCATTGTCATTCAATTATTTAATAAAGAGATATTTCATTTCTATGAAATATTATCTGTTTTATGAAGATAAAACTACATGAATAGTTTATTCTTCTTTATGCCATCAAGTATGTGACTTGATATTAAAACCATAAATATAAAAGGAATATTATTCTAAATGTCCCTAATCGATCATTATCATGGGAATGATAATGAATTAAAGATTAGTATGTTGCTAAGTCGATAATCATGCTTGACTGATTATGGATATGTGATATCAACTTAGAACATAGATGCATGTTGGGGAACATGTATTGGACTGGCCCGTATGAAAGCACTCCTTGGATCATTGTCACAAAGTAGCTTTCATGCAGTGGTGATGTTTGAGTCCTCTGACTGAAACTCACTATCGACTCCTACGTGAGGAATCGCATGTTTTGACTTAGTCAAACGTTATCCGTAACAGGGTAACAATAAAGGCTATGATTGGATATGTCATGAATCATGTAGAGGAGTGATAGTGAGAGTGATGGATTTGTTCCTCTTTTGAAGAGTGATATCTCCT
>CAODLS010127836.1:0-14402 GCA_948243855.1 Flueggea neowawraea | reverse complement strand
CAGTGCATACCTGAATTGAACCAGGACCTTTATTGAGTGTGAAGAGGTTAAAGCGGTTGTTAGCATTGGTTGTTGTTACAACTTGCTATCTGAAGAATGTTCTGATACTGCCAGTTCTCAGTGTGGTTTTCCAATGAGCTCCAGTGTCAAATTGCTTGTTATGTCACTTGGGAAAAGAGCACGTGATCTTGCTTGTCAGGTCAATAGATACATCTCTTTTATTAATGAAGCATCTATTTTTTTGGCAATATACTGAGTAATGCTATTAAATATCCTAAATTCCTTTTTTGGTGTTATAAATTTATAGAATGAAATCAGTCAAATGTATTTTGAGATGTTTGGCCATGAATAATTCAAAGATTTCAAGTTTCAGAAAGCAATTTGTATATGGCAATGGCTTTCGCTTTTGCAACTATTTTGTTAAATAGATAATGATTGAAAACTTCTAAAATTATCAATATTATACAATTTTTGCAGGTAGCAAGATATATTGACCAAAGTTTTTTGTTTTTTCTTATAATGATTTATTGGCTGTTAATTGGATCATATTTTTTCATTAATTTTCAAAAGAATCATTTTGGGAAGTTTATCATGGAGAGGATTTTGTTTTAAAATTTTATTATTGCATTGGTGATTCTTACAATTGTGTAAAAAACACTAATGAAATCTTAAATATGAGAGCTTATATGCTTCTTTTAAGCCCTAATGCAACAAGGACAAGCCTAAACTACTACCAAAAACACTTATTCTTCAATCAACTTGTATCTATTCTTCTGTAGATGGTTTCAAATGTTGTCTTATACACAAAGAAACCTCTATCCCTACCAGTTTGGCGATTTGATAATGATAACAGCCTCTTGTTTGATATCATCTGTCAGTGACATTTTGTTCATAGTTTTTTCTTTCTTTTCTTTTTCGATATATAAGAATGTTTTGGGGATCCTATTTTCTTTTGCTTAGAGTGCAGAGAGATGGAGGAGTCTTGAACAAGATGCTGGTCTTCATAATTTCAGGTCGCACGCCTTTCGTGCTGCTTTTCAGATGGTATGCTATTTCCTGTAGTTATATTCATTGATCATTAATAGTTGCTTCACTTTGATTTGTTGTTTTGATTATATAGGCTTATCATTATCAACACTACAGTGATCTTTTTTTTTTTTTATATTTCATGACCTTTTCTGTTTAAACTGTGAATGATGCTTTGCATTTTTGCATCTTATGAATCAGCATATCCAGTGGTTGAAATAAAATAGGTTACAAACTTTTCAGTGTATCAACAAGTGTAACTTTTTCAATTTGAACTTTCCAGTCCACAACCGCTAAAATCCATTTGACCAAACAAGCGCAATTACTTTTACATCTTTCTCTCTTTGATGGAACTTTAATGTGCCAAAGAATGCTAGCAAATAAAATACTCTAGAAAGGTGCATTAATTTGGTTTTACTTGTTTGATAATCATGTCAATATTACAAGTTGCATCATAACTTTCTCATTGTGCATAACTTCCCCGTTATGATATTTTTGACACTTTTCTCAAGTTAAAGCATGGATATTTATCTAAATCATTAGGTATATAATGAAAACGTATCACTTTTTTTTTAATGGCTTGACATAAGCCGTGATAATACATTTCCTTCCTTGATGTACATGATTGCAATTTGCTGGCATTATGATTATTACCAATAATTGCCTGGATCTGAGACTGTCCAGGAGATTTTAAAGTTCTCTAAAGGACTTAGTGCTCGTAATTTCATAGGCTGATTGCTTTGACTTTTTAATTCCTTATTTTGCACTAGACCTTGTCACCACATTTTGTTTGTCAACTTTTCACCAAAATATCCTTCCATACATGTATAGTCTAATATACTGATGTAGTGATGACACTAGTAGACCATTTAGAACTGTAAAATATCTAATGAATTAGATTTCCTTAAAAATATTATTGTATTAGAATCGTCCTGATCATAAAATGCATAACTTTGCTTAATTGTTTTCTAAAACTTTTGCCTAGTGTTCTGTTTTTTTTTTTGTGAAATGAATTAATTTATAGTATGACAGTTGTATCATGTTTAGTTACTGCTACAACTATGTTCTTTTTAGGATTATCAAAAGCTGTTAATTTGTTGAGAACCATATTTCATAAAGGTTTATTCTGCTAGTTAAAAACCAAGATCTTGTCTTTTCTGGGTTTTGAACTCTAACGATTTGAACAGAAACTGCTTTTATAACATAAGTTAGGACCATTCCACTCAAAGCTGAAGTTGTTGGGGAAGGCCCAAGATCTGTTCTTGTCACATTACTCTCTAGCAATTTTTTTCTTCCAAATATCAAATATTCACATGTTTTAGGATGCCATCTCCTAAAACTAAATTGGTAGCATATTTCACAGAGGTGATATTTCGTAATTTTTCTTTTGATACTTTTATGCAATCGGTATCTTAATTTTTTCAAGATCCTTTGCACAAAAAGGATAGCTTAAATACCTCTTTAAGTTTTGCAATTTTATATTGATAACTTTCAGGAATCAATATTATTAGAAGATAAAGCAAATTGTAGAGCCACATTATGGGGAACAAAAACTGAATAACCTATTGTGCAGCATTTGAATAACCTGTTTGTACTGAGAAAACTTTTAGGATTGTCACAGAGCTACATATATAGGAGATTACTCCGTTAATGCTTCATTCCATAAGTCATACAGGAAAGTATTGTAAATATCCATCTGACAACTACCATGTATAGAGTAAGTTTAATAAAATTGCGCCATACAAGTGCAACGGGTGAATTAAAATATCCATGTGGACCTTTGGCATTTGAACTTCTAGTCAATTGTTCTCTTAGGAACCTGGTTATATTTTCTTTAATAATTTTAGTTGGTGTATTTGTGTCTCTGGCATACAAGAACGGTCAGTAAAAATATCTTTTCATTATGTATAACATTGATGCTTTTTTTGTATGATTGTTTCCGTCTTTCTTTCTCATGTTACTACGCTGAGGAGCAACTTGTATTGATTTTGTGTGGCATCTACCAGCTTTATGTAACATTACTTTCTTTTGTAGGTTCTTTGCAGATATCATCCTGAAATGATAACAACAAGTCCTTCAATAGGCCGTCAAGGAAAGGCATTGCGCCGTCAACGGCAAAAAAGTCGTCTACAGTCCCATTGTGAAGACAGAATACTGCTGCCTAAAAAAATTTCAAGTCCAAGGGAAATCTTTGATACTTCGAATCCTGGTGAATCTGAAGCAGGTAGAGGAAAAAAAAAAATCTTTCTTCTCTTAGGCTTTATAGAAGCCCATTATAGGCACAGCTCATACGCTGGTGATGAGATGTCTGCACTAGTTACTTATAACTCCTACTTCTTAAGATGTAGTTACAGAGGACAAATCAGGCTTCTCGTTGTGCCGAAATGATTCATTTCCTGGATTGTGTTCCAATTGGAGTGCCGAATGTGATGGAACTGCATATGTGGAGAGCATTTCAATGTTCAACAAATTTTGTCAATCTGGATTCTCTCGCCTTGGTATAAAGCCAATTATGGAGGAAGAGATCCGTGAAATATGGAAGGAGACTCAGCCATTTACTGTATGTTACTCCTCCTTACTCTTTCATCATTTATACGTTTAGCATTCTGGTATTATCTATATGTTTCTCAAAGGAAAGAGAAAATGGGCATACTTTGTTTAAAACATTGATAAAATTGGTATATGTTTTAATGGATTAAAGTCAAGAGTGTGGTTCTTATCTCAACCATAGTTTTTATTTCATATACTTAGTACAAATAGATGAAAGTTGGCTTCTGGCTGCCTTGATAAGAATGAGCTCATGACTCGTGAGCTAGGCTACTATAGAGATTTTAGCTGTTTTTTGATTCGGAATATTTCGCTTATGGACTAAAAATCCGTAAACTTTACAAGTTCCACTAAAATAATTACATTGTTTAGTATATACTCGTTAGGACCCGGAATTTTGAGGTGTGTCAAAACTTGCCTACTGTTAGTGACCTGTTAGTTTTTCTGTCAGGCACTGATGTTACACATCATTGTCACATCACTATTTACTTTAGCACATGAAGGAAAAAGTGATAATAGGCTAGATTTGGAACGAGATTCAAGGTTCAGTGTTTAAAAAGGTATTTCTAGAAGAATGAAATTATTTCGATTAAATTTGCAATGTTTAGGAATTTGTAGTTAGTCTTTACAAAAACAAGATCAATCCCTTCAATATTTATTGTTGTAGTGCATCTCTAATTAATTCAATTGATGTTAACAGGAATTTATAGGACCATATTGGTCTCTGCGAGCTGCTTTAGGTCCTGTTCTGGAAACACTTCTTCTGCTAGATAGACTTTTGTTTCTTCAGGAGCAAGGCAATTTAGTGGAGGTGGTCATGCTTCCCATATTTGATCCTGCATTGTCCCCGAGGAATGTGGCTATAATTGCCAAAAGAGATCATTGAACATGGTATATTTTATTTTCAGTTCCATCTTCACTGGGGTGAATGTGCATGAGTATACATAATTATTCTATGGCTTTTTTCGTTTGCTTGATTGTCCAACACGATCTGGTTATCTATTAGATCGATTCTTATGTATTTGATAACCTTTTTCTTTGGAAAGAAATTTGGCAGCGAAATTTAAGGTTTCTAGTTATTGCATTTGAAGAATTTCACAAAAAAAAAATTATTGTATTGACATAGAAATTGTACATGATATCAATATCATCATAATGCACCAATAGATTGTGATGTTTTATTAAAAAAAGCATATTCTTCTCCGCATTCTCATTCATTTTTGCACCTTTTAGCCTTCAATGCCAGCCAGCATTCCTTTTGTAGTAGCATGGTAGAACATTGTTAGAGGATGATAGAGGCTGGTGGGTTTGAATTTTCATTCTGACGAGATGAATTTTTATTCGCTCTGTGATTGGTTGAGTTCCACTTTACAATGGGTTAAGTTGTTTTGGTAGCTGTGTTTTGGATTGGACACACGCAGCGGAGGGAGGGCAGAGAGCGATGACTTGACATGATTATAATTCGAGTAATACGAATTTTCATCCCTCTTAAGTGAATTTTACACCCAACTAGATGGCTCTCAACAATGAGTGGCCAGACCTGCACTATCTCTTGCAATAGTTTCAATCGCATTCAAGTGAAATTCCAGTCAGCGTTGGTGTTGATGAGGTCCCCCACTGGGGTTTTCCAACCATCATCACTTTTTTTTGAGACTTACTGTCGACACCAAACCGGTGGTTCTTGTCACAGCTGCCTTTGCTAATATAAGATTCTCAGCAATAATCTTGAATCTCATCCCTTGTCACCTTCTTGTAGGCCACCTCCAACCACCACCTTGTGCAAAGATTCTAAACTCTATAAAACGGGAATGCCATCGGAAAATGTTTATGAAGAAAGAAAATGAAGATTGTTAGTTATTTAGAATTATTTTATGGTTAGATAATTATATTTTTTATTTATTGATTAAAATAACATTACGATCCAAATCATATTTTTTGCTTCTTACCGTAAGTGTCTACATACGAAATCCCATACTTGTTTACGTAAAAGAGTGATGAACAAGGATTTGAGAGTTTTCAATTGAGTTTGATTAGATAGTTTAAGTTTACTATTGTCGTAATCTGGGGAATCAGGTAGGGCCGATATATAGGTCCAGCCGAACCGTAAATTTGATTTAGCTTACAATAGCTTGGGGTATCAGATTTTACCATCCATATTCATATTTTGATGGTACTATTATAAAAAAGGGATGCAAATTAGTATTCTTGTAACAGGAACTTTTATTTGCCAATTCTGCCCCTGCATTTTTTTTGGTTTGGGTGCATTTGGCAGGGTTCTTTTGGTCATATTTATCATTGGTGTGGTGTTGGGGTGGACAAGGGGCTTGGAGCTATGAAATTGCGTCTGCTATGAGCTCTTGCCAACTATGCTTGCTGGTTTGTTTGTAATTTCCTTTCCCTGCGTACCTTGTTCCATCGAATGAACACAAGGACGATTTACGTGTTCGTTGCGGCCTGCGGGTGTGCGGTGCCTTTTTGGTTCATTGTTTACATGTTCTGGTGGGTAAGGGTTCCCGGGGAGAGGGGATGATGTTTCCTTTTCATCTTGAAAGTAAAAAGATTGGATTCTAACTCTTAATGAATTTTGAGAGTGGACGTAAACTTAAAGAGTCAAATCAGTATAATTCACTGATTTTGATTCTACATCATTTTACTCTCTTTATATTTATTTGTTCGAGTCAATTGAATATTTTATATTTATTTGTGTTTAATATTGTATCATTCTCGTATATTGAAAAGACTTTTTTGAAGTGTATAAAGAAGGAGATAAGTAGGTTTTGGCCAACAGTATGACAGTAGAAAAGCTCGTTAGAGATGGAAGGAAAGATTAAGAAAGGCATTTGTGAATTCTGATGATATGGCATAAATATTCTACTTTTTTTTTTAAAAAAAAAAGACATGAACTTCGGTTTTTGGTTTTTCTAGAGACAAATTTCGAACATATAATTTCGATATACAAATTTTTAAGGTTTTTTTTGTTGGTGTCACATGTTAAAGATCATTTTTTTTACTGTCTTGACATAGACATGCGAGATGACATATCTATTAACGTGGCACCTTATTAACACAAAATAATGTCTAATTATCATTGCGACAATTTAAAAATAAAAACATTGAGGCTAAAAAGGACATTGTCATAACCTCAATTTTCCATTTAGTTTCGTAACATTAATAAATTTATTTATTTTCTATCAATTTAGCCATTGTGCTAATGCACGTCACCTGGTATATCTATCTTAGATGCAGAGATATCAAATTAACAAAAATAATAAACAGAATTTAGTTGGTAACATAAATAGAAAAAAAAACTAAAGTTTATATATTATATTTATAAATTTTTAACTTCGTGGCAAATATAGGAAACCCGCCAAATTTTACATTTTTCTTAATTCAAATTAGGCACCATGTTTTTGGCTATTTTCATATTTGTCCTAATGTCTTCTAATATATATAAACTTGACGTGGAGTACTTTTTTTTTATTTTATAAAATGCTAGAGATTGAAGAATCAGTAATAGTACAGTATGACATCCCAATTAGGTGGACACTACAGTAGCACTTCCATCATCTTTCCTAGCTCCAATATATTATTAAATCAAATGAAAACCCAATACAAGAAGTTCATAGGGGCTAGACAAAGCGATATCACCCTCTAGAAGAGAAATCATAAAAAACAAGACTATTATAATAATGTGGAAAACTATGCCACTAATGGAAGCCTGAATTTTGTGATCCATAATTGACAAGAGCATCGGCCATTTTGTTGCCCTCTTTGTACGTATGGGATACGATAACAGACGTATGATTAAGTTGGCTTAAACATTCGGTCCATTCCAACCAACAACATCATGGTAACTCCAAGAATACATTAAAATAAAGGGACTTTCAAGAATTAATAATTAGATTTTCTTTTGTTTGTGGAGGAAATTTTTTCTGACAAAAATGCGGTAGATAATTACTAATAATTTTTTTTGACGAATAATTACTAATTAATTTGATGTATAAAATATAAGTGCTTCTCATGAAATTTGAACTTTCGTGTATATATAATTAATGGCTGTCTTTTATTGCCGCCAGACGGCTTTCCGTCAAACTAGTACGTCTCAGAGAGAGGGATAAGCATCAACATTGCAATCACACAAAGGTCTGAGGTCGTTCAATGCCGTCTGAAGATAGAAAGCAACAAAAATTTAAGTACACTTCCACAGTTTCTGATGTTCTTTTACTTGATTCTTTTTTGTTTAGTCAAAATTCAAAACTTTTTGGTAAGTGGGAGTCCATTAGCAGAACATCTTTCTCTTCAAGACGTAATATTGAAGTTTCTCAATGTAATTGACCTTTGTTAAGGCATGGAGAAACAAGATATCACCTTCACTGTTCATATGGGGCTGAAAATCATAGCCAATTATGGTTGTTATTAAGGACTTGAGTTTTGACTGGTCAAAGTTTTATTAAATTATGGTTGTTGTTAAGGACTTGAGTTGTGACTGGTCAAAGCTTAATTTAAAGCTTCATTTCTGTTTTGCCATTTTAGTCTTGGTATATATCACAAATTGTCATTTTCCATCTCGTTATCTAATCTATCATCCATAAATAGCACTTACCGGCTAAATTATTTGCCCTGACTTATCAAAAGAAAAAAAGATTTGCCCTGTAACATAGGGAGGCTCCAATTTTGTTGGCACTAGAAGTCTAGAAAAGACTTGAAGTGCCTTCCTAAATGTACCAATAAGTTACCAATTTCACCAAGACCATATTTACATTTTTAACCTAAGGGTATGTTTGGTATGGGCTATAAGGGAGTAAAAATTACACTAATAATGTTTAACCCCTTTTACTTGGTGTTTGGTAACATTCTATAATTTTTTAGGGGAGTAATCTTTCCCCACCTTTTAGGGATTAATTGTTATTCTAATACCCCTAGGTTAAAAAGTCAGTAACGATAAAAATAAAACACGTGACAATCTTTTTTATTGACAAAAACTCACGTTTCTTCTCATTCCAAGCTTTTCTCTTCTTCCTCAACCCTTCAGGTTGGTGATTAAATCAACCAATATTTTTCTTCTATCAATATTCAATCACATTATTTTGTATAATTCGATTGGGTTTTGAGTTTGTATAATTTGCTAGATGAAAAACTCTTCTTTTCAATGCACTTTGTTTGCCGTTTTCCCTTATTTTATCTCGGCATATGATTCTTGACATCTCATTCTCGGTGCTTTCTTGTTTTATTGGTTTATGTGTTAAGTAGAAAGTAAAACATGATGCTTGTGCTTATTGCGTCATCTCTGTGTTTTTGGCAAAATCTCAGAAGCAACCTTGCTGTCAAGATTTCTTGTTAGTTTTGTAGTCCAATTGATGATTTAATTTTTATCGGTGTAATCCCATGCTAACATGATTAATGTGAACGCTTTTTACGAACTCAAATTTTATGATATAAACTTTATATAAAAAAAAATCAGCAGAGGCTTTGTCATTGTTGTCAAGGTAATTTTAATTTTGTTTGGTTGTAGTTTATTGTTCCCAGTGATTGCGTGATCTTCCTAATATATTTCACTTATTGGCCAACTCTTTCACCCTGTTGATGTGGGATTAGGATATGAAAAACTAGTATATTGCAGTGTTTGAATTAAAGTGACGAATTTGGATTGAAATTTCTCACGATGGTTGTCTAAGCTAGTTATTGATGAATTACTTCATGTTTCTAATGGCTTATTTTTTGCATCTTCATCTTCCTGTTAGTTTTATATGGTTTGGTCATCATTATTTTAAAAATCTTGTTGACGAAAATTATGAAAAGCTTATGTGTGAGAATTTTTTTCAGCTAGAGTTTTTGCTAATGTTTGTTTTGAATTTAACTGTCTCACCTGTTTCTTCGTCATTGCAGATACGCGGCTTTGTTGACAACTCCTTTGTGTTAATTGCATGTAAAAGGAAAATATTATTGGGTTAAGAATCAACTAATGCAACCAAACTGTATGAATAAAGAGAACACTTACCCCATAATGATTACTCCCTTAACTGTTACACCTATAAATTTTCTCCCCTTTTCTTTTATCTCCATACCAAACGTACCCTAAAACTAATTCAGTGATTCTCATCCATAGAACATTCTCATTCTTGGCAAGCACAACAAATCCACTCCAGTGAGTTTGACTTTTTTTTGTGTGTATTTTACGTTGTCAATCCATTATTATTTAGTGCATTAAGAATCAATTAATGTTTCTACTATAAGTATATGAAAGAGCATAATAATAATAAATTAACTTAAGCATAGGAAACAACATAAATTAACATTTATACAAAAAAGAAAAAAAGAAAAAGAAAATATAAAAGAATAATAAACAAAATAGATCTGTACAAATGGGGTTTGGATCTCTACGGTACATGCCACCAAAATGTAATGGCACATTGCGTTCGGTTGGAGACCACAACCGACTAGTGTCCAAACTGGAGATGCTACTCCCAATGTAGTTCCGCCTAGAAGTGAGAACGGGTAGATTCAATTCGGAGATTTGGAGATCTTCGGTCGGTTTTCGGAGATTTGGTTTTCCCCAGAACCGAAACCAACCCAAATCTCCGAATGTTTGGTTCGGTTCGGTTATGGTTCGGCTCATCAATATTTTTTCCAAAAAAATCTAATTTAAATACAAAAAAAACATCTCGTTTTTTGTATCTTAAACATACAAACACATTACAATAACATAAAATTAAATCTCAAATACAATCAAAGCATCATAAACTACAAATTAATCCAAAATACAATTAAAGACAAAACACAACAATATATCATTCTTCTTGGAAACTTTCAAGTTTTCATTCCAAATTTAGTTGGGAGGATATTTGGATCATTTGTCACCTCTGTAAAAAATATAAACAAACCACATTAATTTTTAATTGGATGTAAATAATACGTATAAATAAAAAATAATCTGAACATAATAAAAAATAAAACCGAACCTGATTCACAATCATCAAGCTCTTGAATAATTTCTTCAATTTCAATAGGTAGGTTTGAACATCTCAACCAATCTTGCATTCTGTTTCTATTTTATATAAATGTCAAAAAGAAGTAGAAACAGAATGTAATTTATCCTACAGACACTGATGTATACCACAACAAATAAGCACAAAACTCTGACTATATATGCAAAGAGGAAAAAAAAAGGCATAAACACAATAATGAGGTCTTACTGGATATGCTGAAGACTGTGGAATTCCAGTAGCACCCACTCCATGGATGGGGACAGTTGGTTGTGATTGTGATGAACCTGATATAAGCGGCCTAGCTGGTTGAGCATATGACACTGGCATAGTCTGTGATGGTGCCGGAAGGCCTGGCTGGCTTGGCCATTGTGGAAACTGATGCATTGGTTGAGAAAACTGATTTTGACCAGGTTGCATCCCTATATTTGAAAAAGGAATACCTTATCCAACAGAGCGAAACTGTTGGGAGGCTCCCAGAAAAAAATGGTTATCCTTGCTGTCTTTGAACAGCAGGCCTAAACTGCAGGAAAAAATTTAGTTTCCACATAATATTCATAATAAGAAAATAATAGGAATTATTACATATTTAAGGGTCAAACAAAACTTTACGAGACTTCCAAAGTTCAATTCAACCTTTTTGACGGGAATATTACACAGATTTAGCTAGCTCCACATTTCATGACTGTAGATGATAATTAATCACACAGTGCAATGAGTTGTTTTAAAATCCTTATTATCTCTCTGAGAAATCAGAATAACACGTGCGTGCACTCTCACAAAGTTCATTTAACACACAACAAACAAATAAACCAATAAACAGCTCGCTACAAGGAAAAACATTTTTTAAAATTTTTATTACAATGGATGAAGCATAACCAAATCATTCTCGAAGAGGTTCATACCGGTGCACCAGATGGTGGAGGATTATTAGCCATCTCAAAAGGCTGCAAATTACAAGAAGAAATTGTGAGCAGGTTACAGCTAAATTCGAGCAAGTTACTAACTACAGATACAAAACAGAACAGGTAAGATCAGTACATTGGAATGTCAACAAGCTAGGTAGTTCACTCACTATATAATTGTCCAAAGAGATATAATTGTTCATGTATATAATTGTTCATACATTCTACATATATACAATTGTCCATGTATATAATTGTTCATACATATTACATATATAATTGTTCATGTATATAATTATCCATGTATATAATTGTTCATACATATTACACATATAATTGTTCATGTATATAATTGTCCATAAATATGTTGAACCAAGGGTAGTTAACATTTGGATCCCTTTTGGTTTTGATGATGAATAAAATTAAGTTTGATATTTAACATTCTAAATGTGGCTGTAAAAACTTTACTCGAGTAACAAGACAATTAACTCGAGTTATCAAAGCAATCTAGAGACCAGATGCAAACTAGAATGACAGAGTCAATTGTGAAGAATACTTAACTCGAGTTATCCAAAAAAATAACTCGAGTTTAATGGTGCCTACATAACTCGAGTAAACTGTTTAGATAACTCGAGTTAAATGTGATGTCCAAATGACCCAAATGTCCCGAACAAAATTCAATCATCAGGTCTGAAAATTCAACCCGAGTAAAACATATGTCTAACTCGAGTTGTGTATGATTCATATAACTCGAGTTACAAGAAGAGTTAACTCGCGTAAGATGCATATCTCATACACAATCAACCTCCTCTACGCGAGTAAATCTATGCAAAACTCGAGTTGTCCAGATAGCAAATAACTCGAGTTAAATTTATTGATAACTCGAGTTAATTGTTCAGAGCATCAGATGCACAAATTCAACTCGAGTATCATGGTTCATAACTCGAGTAACTCAATGCAACAGGAAACATGAAGATGGAGGATAACTCGAGTTACATGTAGACTAACTCGAGTTATCACTGAAGGCATAATGATTATACCTAGGACTGACAAAATCAGAGTTCAAATGTCGAAAGTCAGTGGTCCCAATGGTCATAATCATGGATAACTCGAGTTAATGAAATAGATAAATCGAGTTATCAAGTCACTGTCGTGATGAACTTGACGGGTAACTCGAGTTAGAGAACAACTTACTCGAGTTAGACATTATGTCAGAGCATTAAATACAGGGTTGTTCTATCTCACAACGGTTAAATTAATGCCCACAACGACTAGTACGAGTTGGGAAGGTATAAATAGAGGCAAAGCACTTCAGAAGAGGTAACTCAACAACTTGTTATCTATTTCTAACTTCTTCAAGCCTTCATTTCTTCCTATTTGGCAAATCATTCACATTTCTCTCAAAGTGTTCTTTGACTTGCAATTCTTTCTGTACTTGAGAGTGATAGATTATACTTTTGTTGTTCATCTATAAAGAGAATTCCATTGTAATTGAGAGATGATAGTTTTCTTGTTTATCTTGAAAACAAGGATTGTATTTGAGGAGTTTAATCTTGCACCTTAGAAGCAAGAGTGTGTAAAAGTTGTCTTCACCCTTTGAAGAAGGAAGTGATAGTGGATTCAAACTCTCAATGAGAACTTGAGGAGTGTACGTAGGCTTGAAGAGCCTAACCACTATAAATCTTAGCTTTGATCTCTCTAACTCTTCTCTCTTTACTCTAGCTTTTTAAGAACTTTGATTTAATGTGTTGTTTTGCTTTTAACTCATATTGGTTGTTACTGTTGCATTCAAATATATTTTTAAACAAGTTTTAAAGTTAAAAATCCAATTCAACCCCCTATTGGATTGCCATTTTGGACCTACAGTTTGTCCTTGGCTTTACTAGTGCATGCCGATATCTGTGATCTTCCAACCTAATATCTAAATACACTTCCCTTTGCAAATGACTATGAATATGATACATAATTCTGACATTTGCTAGGTCTCCCACTGGACTCACCTGTAAATGTCGTTCCTTCCCTTTTTGGTTTCTGAAAGAAGCTTGGCCTTTCTTTGATTAACCATTTAGCTCTAATTGCCATAACTCTCAATCAGTGTAACTGCGAAGATCCCCAGGTGTGATTTTGCATCGAATGTCATACTTCAATCCTTCTTCAAATTGCCTACATCTGTCTTTTTATGTTGCCACCATAGCTAATACATAATGAGGTAACTAAGTAAATTTCACTGCATATTCAACTACACTCATGTTCTCCTATTTCAATGTTAGGAACTCTCTTTGTTTTTCATCCCTATAAATCTCTGGCATATATCTATCTCTAAACTCCCGTATAAAATCATCCCAGGTTAAAGTTGGAGGTTGGACAGTCAAATTGGGAACTGTTTCCCACCAATCATAAGCATCAACTTGTAGCAACGACACTGCATAATCAAACTTTTCTTCGGGAGTACAACGCATCATATTAAGTACCCTTTCTGTTATTGTCAACCATGTTTCTACTTCTATCGGATCTGTAGTGCCTGAGAAATCAACGACTCCTAATTTTACGAGTTCCTTATAATTTCATTTTGCTAGTACAATTACAGGTCCCTACACTTCCTGCTCCATTTCTTTAGGTTGTGCATGCAAATGTGCAGGTGGAACATGTGATGCTTCTATGGAATGTTGTTGGCCGACTGATCCCTTGCTTCTCTATGCATTATGATCATGTTGATGCCCGCTAATGTCCATAGTCCTATTCATATGAATATATGTCAGATATTATGTAGTACATGTTCATGTATGATCGTGTATGCATTTATGCCCTAAGGGATCACATCCCTGCTTTGATACCACAAAACATGTAACACCTTTATACTGTCCTTGTGATTTAATCAGTAACTATATAATTATATAAAACCATATACCAATATGGAAAACAAATAAGAAGACATGCATAT
>CAODLS010127741.1:0-12183 GCA_948243855.1 Flueggea neowawraea | reverse complement strand
CTTAGGGAATTGTGATGACCCTGGCGGCTACGCGAGAGTATGTCGCAGTTGTCATTGTTTGGGTTTTCAGCGGTTCTGTTTGTAAGTTAACGGTCGAATTAAGGAGATGATCAGGACTGTAGAAAACAGCCTTTTTTTTTTTTATTTGGCTAATAAAAAAGAGTCATAATTGTCTTCAGAACAACGTTAATGATCTTTCTTGTAATCAAATAAGATATGAAGAGCCATCTACACAAGCTTCACATTCAAACATGGAATACTTTACAAAGATTCACCGATCAATCCAAAACCTGAGCTGAAATCCACTTGTAGAATTTGCAACCACATTGCTGTCCAACATGAGGACGACGTGACATCTGAAATCCACTCAAGCACACTTATTTTTTCAGTCATGAAATTGTTACACTCAAGCACGGGACAGTCATAGAGGAAGATGATGGGGATCTAGAAGTCGAAGATGAAGGCGTTAATGATGAAGCAGATGGGCAAGGGGTTTGAAGTGTGCAAATGGAGAACCTTCAAATTGTAAGAGGATCAAAAGCATGTGAGCATTGAAGAGATGACAGCAGACGAATCGTATAGCTGTGATGATATCGTCGCAGCTAGATAAATAAAAAGGCCATGTCTTGTCTTTGTTGCCATTTACTGATACAGCGAGATATGATGCATCCTATTATTTTTAATTTGCAGTAAGACTGATAATATATTGTGTAGTTTGTTAATGACTTCTGATTCATATGTACGCTTCTATGTTTCGTAGCAGTAAGTGAGAATTTTATTCTGTTATGAAGCTGAAATTCTTCATCTTTAGTTCCGCAACTATCAATTTAAGGTACTGTTGCGACTATGCTGGCTTCAGATTTTGTAATGGTACAAACAATTACATGCATATAGACAGCTGGAGTTGTTTGTTTATCGCTATATGTCAGTCACGACATGGACTGCAGAAGGCAAATTGAAGTGACGAAAGAAATTTCACCATGAAATTTTTGTATTCGAATTTGATTTCATGACTGAAATAAATCAATTCACAGTTCACTGATGTGTTTGATCACTCTATGTTGGCTGAAAACTGAACTAGCGCTGAATTCCCACCTGAGAATTCCTGGAGCAGAACCAGTTCATATCGTACGTGTCTGAGCACAATAATCTAGAAGTTTAGGGGACTGTTACTGAATTAACAATAACAGTTTAACACCTAACAGTACTTGATGCTTTTAAGATTAGACCTAATAGGCATACCACCGTGCTTTGCAAGCAGAATTATTCGGCGTAGACAACCGCAATCAAATTGTGTCGACGTCAATGTCCTGAAGTATAGGGCTCATTGCAGGGAACCTCATGGGACCAGGACTAGTGCAATAATTGAGGTGGACTGAACACCTTCTTCTCATTCCTTCAGTTGACATGTTTTCAATGTGACAACCCGAACAAAAGGGAAGAATCAAGAGTCCTGAATGTGGTCATTTTCTTTTGTTGACTTGACAAAATAAACTTAGCAAAACCATAATATCTGGGGAACTTTCTTGAATCAATTTTTGACTATGAATTGATTTTAGGAATAGCAAGCAGTAGATAGAGACAGAACTTAGATTATTGATTGAGTTAAGGCAGCAAAAGAATCAGTGTAGTGTATTAGAGACTGTAGGTGAACAGAAAGTTATAGTATCAACGGTTGCTCCCTCTTATTAATAACTTTTTTAGATTCAATCCCCTTCTTCTGACATATGAAGTACCCTGCTATGGTTGAAGTAACTGCAGTTGCTGCAGAATTTTCTTGACGGACTAATGAACAAAGTCACATATGCACGTAAGAAATAAAGAACATTACCATTTCATTTCAGAAAACCAATCAAAACGGACAGAAGGGTCTGCAAAATATGCCTGAATTTGGTTTTGTACGGTGGTTCAACGAAGAATGTATTTTAAGAGAAAAACTTTCTTCATTGAAACACCTGGAACCAGAATTCAACCACACAAAAAGAACACAAAGTATCGAAACTGAGCATCAACTATCTTCAACGCGGGGAATATAAGCCTCATTGAACCTCCTCGAAGACATTCGATTAAAAATATTTCTAAGACTATTCTTGCTCTCTTTTTTCCTCCTCTGAACCCTTCTCTGATCCTCTAAAACACCATCAAATGGATTATCCAACACCAACCCTCCCTCCAACTTCTTGGACACAGACACAATCTCATATGCAACCCATAAAGATTGCTTGAAATCCCAATTGTTGTTGGCACCACCAAGTCCTTTAAGTGACGATGACGATGACTTGTTCAATGCTTCAAGCTTGAAACTTGATGGCTTGCTCTGAAAATTTCTTCTGTGAGCATCATACTCATTGGTAGGCCTAGAACTTCCAGAATGAGCATGCCATGCCTGAGCCACTGCCTTAAGGATTTCAAGTTCTTGCTCTGACTTGTTGTTCATGGTTCATGGTGGTGTGTCTTGTCAGGATGGGCCAGCAATGTAATGCTGAGTCAAGTGCAGCCTCACAAATATTAGTATTGAGAGATAATTGGTTCTGTTTCCAGTTATCTTCTTGTTGTTGTCTTCTGAGTTATCAGTGTCAGTTGCATATAGCAAATAATTACGGCCACATCAATAAGGAATTTATGGAAAATTTATTAAGTAAATTGGACTTATAGTTTATTGATACTAGAATTAATTCCAATAATAAAAAATCGTGATTCTTAAGCAAATAAAATAACTTATAAAAAACATTATAAAAATAAAAATTCTTTAAAAATTTTTAAATAATTAAAGAGATGAATATTTTTTTTTAATAAAGAGATGAATATCAGTCCTTTGAGATCCGGATTAATGAATTAAGAAATAATAAAGAGTGTAATATAGTTGGTCAATTTATAAATAAAGCTCTTTTTACCTTATCGTTGACTTATTGACTCGTGTGCGCACGCTGAGGTCAACATTCACAAAAAATTACTGCCCGCCACTAATTAGTTACCGTTCACAAAGGTTCTTATTTTCCCGCCCGAAGTTTCGAAAACGAAGTCCTTCCTTCCCCAATCAAAGTTAGGGTTTTCTTCCATCACATTGATTTCCGATCTTCTCGATCCTCTCTGATGTTCCTTCCCTAATCAGCAATTTCATCAAGATGAGCTCTCCCATGGAAATCTCCGTCCAAAACTCCCCTGAGGCCGCAGTTCCCGAACCAAACGGCGTCGTAATGCACCCTTCCCCTTCTCCCGTTCTCTCCCAAGACAAGTTCCTCGTTTCAGTCGAAGTTTGCTTGAAACCCTCCAGTGCAGCCCTCGCCGAAGATGTACGATCATCCGTCGAAAGGTTAATTTCTAGCCTTATGGTTTAGGATATTTGGTAAATGGTTGTCAATGAATTTTGAAGCTTGATTTTTTTTGTTTGCTTTTTAAATTATTTTTCTTTGTGTTGGGTGTTAGAATCTCGACAAGAGGAATTTAAGCTACGTTGATGGACCAATCCCCGTGCCCAGTGATGATCCTTTTCTTGTCGAAAATGTTGAGAGAATCCGCATTTGTGATACGGGTATGCATTAACTTCTCCCACAATGTATTTGTGAATTTAGTGTACAATCGAGAAGGAAAACAAAATACAATATATATTTTTGGTGGCTAGGGGGTTAGCAACTAATGATCAGTCTCTTTTATCTGTAGATGAATGGGTAAAGAATCATGATATTCTTTTGTTCTGGCAAGTCAAGCCCGTTGTACATGTCTTTCAGGTAATATGATTGGTGTGGGCTTCATTGCTTTAAGTAATGTTTCCTTGAGCTGGTGTTTGTCAAACTCTGAATGTTGCTTTACTGCTGCTTTGGCAGCTCAGTGAGGAAGGACCATGTGAGGAGTTAAGTGGAGATGGCCAACTTGCTAGCTTCAACGAATGGATTCTACCTGCAAAAGAATTTGATGGCTTGTGGGAAAGGTTGTACCTGCAGATTATTTCCTTCTTTATTAATTTCTTCAACTAGTGTAGCAACTATTCATACAGCCATTTTTCTTTTGCAGCTTAATTTATGAATCTGGTCTCAAACAGAGGCTGTTGAAGTATGCAACAAGTGCTTTGCTCTTCACTGAGAAGGGTGTTGATCCTTTCCTTGTGTCTTGGAATCGGTATGAATTACTGCTTGTTGGCATAGCTATAAAAAAATTTGAAGCATATATGAAAAGCTACAAGCTTTGAGATAACGCTACTGCTTCCATGAATATTGTGTGTTTTGCAGCATTGTTCTTTTGCATGGACCTCCAGGGACCGGAAAGACATCTTTGTGTAAAGCATTGGCTCAAAAACTATCAATACGATTTAATTCCAGGTTTAATAGATGATCTCATATGATGAAGATTTCTTATTCAATGAATACATTATTGCTAATGATCAACTCCTACAATGTTCAGTTTGACTTGTCGTTTGTTTTCCATCTTAAAACCAGATACCCACAATGCCAATTGGTTGAAGTTAATGCTCACTCGTTGTTTAGTAAATGGTTCTCGGAAAGTGGCAAATTGGTTAGTGGTCAGGCTATATGAGTTTAAGAAATGCTTATTTAAATCTCTTGTTGGTTTCTTCAGTTCATTCAACAATGAAAACATGTTTATTTTGCATTGATCATTTATCCATATTTAGAGCTGACTTAAGCCCTACTTTTTGGTGAATATCTTGCTTCAAAAAATTTCTCATAACTTTGCCTTCAACTTAAGCTTTGGAATTTTGAGATGATAGCTGTTATTATCGTTGAGATAGTATCTAGTAAAATCTTAAATTATTGGTCTTTGTCTGTTGCATTAGGTTGCAAAGCTCTTCCAGAAAATCCAAGAGATGGTTGAGGAAGAAAACAATCTGGTATTTGTTTTGATCGGTGAGATTTGTTGTATCCTGTTTTTTTTATTGACTTTTGAAATTCGTATCTGCCTTTTTAAGCATGCAATATTTATATGCCGGCAATGCTGCAGATGAAGTGGAAAGCCTTGCCGCAGCTAGAAAAGCTGCTTTATCTGGTTCTGAACCTTCAGATTCTATTCGGGTATTGCTGCTTTGCCTCCTCAAATTTTTTTTGATATCTTTGAAATAAGTGTACAGAGTAAAGTTGCTTGTACTTCAATTCTGAATTGATTATTGATATATATACCCTTTAGGTTGTTAATGCTCTACTCACCCAAATGGACAAATTAAAATCAGCTCCAAATGTGATTATCCTGACTACATCAAATATAACTGCTGCCATTGGTAAGTCCATGGTTTATTTGGTTCCAACAATACCCTTTCAAACTATTAGTACTAACTTGACCGCTTGTTCCTCTTATTTCTATGCAGATGTTGCATTTGTCGATCGAGCTGATATAAAAGCATATGTTGGACCACCAACTCTTCAAGCTCGTTATGAAATTTTTAGATCTTGTTTACAGGAACTTGTAAGAACAGGAATTGTGTCAAATTTCCAGGTGAGAATGCTTCCTGTTACCTTCTTTAGGAAATTATATGTTCTGAAGTCTCTACATACCTTATTTCACTGAATCTCAATATAAAGATGGGAGGCCGAAATGCATTTTCACACCAATGAGGTTTCAATAGGACTGTAATAGCTCCACGCTTCTGGATTATTCGACCTTGAAAGACAAACTGAACTCAGCCAACAATCAGGAAGCCCAGAGACCACTGCAGTTGTGTAAACAATTACTCGAAGCTGCAAAAGCATGCGAGGTAAGGAATAAAATAAAAGAAAACGCTCTGTCTACAGAATCTTTCCGTTACATAAGAGATTATGATCACAATAGTCTTGGTGATAGCATTTCGTGCTGTTTTCTTCTAGGGTTTAAGCGGTAGATCATTGAGGAAACTTCCGTTCTTGGCACATGCAGCTCTTTCAAACCCATTTTGTGGTGACCCTTTCAAGTTCTTATGCGCAATGGTAGATACAGCAAAAAGGGAGATTTCAGAGACTGAGAGACGTGATTGATGTTTCTTACTTATTGTAAAACATACATCTCTTATTTTCTAGGGTCAAAAAGAGAAGAAAGAGATCCTGATTTCCAGTACTTTCCTGTCTCCGATTGCCAGAATGAAATCTGCCCTTTTTGCTCCTTTTAACATGTTCTCAAGGCTGTCAGCGAACATTGTCTCGCAAAAGTTAAAGCATCCAACGTTTTTGCAACCCAAATAGAAAGCACACACTGTTTTCTGATTCTCAAATGTTTTGATAGAAAAGAAAAATCAAGCTTGCTCATAGGAGCTCAATGCACTATCTTGTAAGCGTATAAAATCAACTATCCAAATCAACCATGGAGAACGTTGAATAGAATGCTTGAATGGCTTTGTACAACAAGAGTTAATTGTAATTTGTAACTAGATTCTTTTGAGAAAACAAAACAAAAATATATGAAAAACAATGTCGAGAAAAATATTGTCAAGCTGCCGTGTCAGGATTCTTGGCTGAACCAAAGAGCTCCCAGATTTTGGGATGTTTATGAATATGATGAGGGCACTTGTCAAGCAGATCTTTCGCCTCAGAATGTCTACCTTCGTCGAAAAAGGATTTGAAAACGTTGAGATAAGCTGGTAATGATGGATCTTGCTTCACACTCAATGCCTTCAAGAAATCAACAGCATCCTGCACGGTTCCATACTTAGATATATGTTGAACAAAAGGCATGGTAAAAGGCGGATGATTGTGTTTCTTCATCGAATGTAGAAGTTTCAGTGCTTCTTCGAGTTTCAGTGCTTCTTCGAGTTTCATTACACTTAAAAGCTTTTCAATCATAATTTTATATGTAGCTTGCCAAGGTACTAAACGAAACTTGTCTACCATCTCCACTAGCCAGGTGTATGCACCATCTATTCTCTTTTGACTGAGGAGACCATTTATCAGCACTTCCAACAGATCGGCGTCAGGATTACATCCTTTTTCAATCATCTTACCAAAACACATCAAAGCGGTGTCAACTTGATTCGCAGCGCAATGTGCTTGAATCAAAATGGTCCAAGTTTTGACGTCTGGAGTACATCCAGCTTCTTCCATGTCATCCAGAACCTTTTCTACTTCCTTAAATCTCCATGCTTTACAAAGCCCAAAGACAGATTGACTATATGTGATATTGTCAGGCTCAAAACCAGAACTTTTCATAACCCTAATGATCTTCTCCGCCCCATCAAATTTCCCTGCTTTTGTAAAGGCCCTATGCATACCATCATAAACAGCTTTAGAAAAGACATTATCTCCTCATACTTCTTTGAAATCCTAGAAACCAAATCCATAGTCGGATTATCACTACCTGAGATGCTTCGCAAAAGTAAGAAACAATCTTGATCTGAGGGCTTAAATGGGCCATCCATCATAAATTCATAAAGCTTCACTGCATCCTCTATGATTTTGGTTTTCTGAAGTTGTCTTGAAATCTTTATGTAAGTATCAAGATCCATCTCATAACCAGCATTCTTCATTTCCTCAACCACATTCCAAAACTCCACAATCGAGCCACTCCTACCAAGCACTCTTGCAATTGCATTGTAAATAATACCACTGTATTCATAACCCCCGTGTCTGCCAAGCCAACGAAAAAAGCTCAAAACTTTTGAAGGATAATTCCTGAGCTCCTTCAATACCCTAATCACAAAATCGTCTGTCAACACAATTGTCATAGCCTCCAATTCCTTCTCAACCTCGTCACTCCAATCTCCCTTTACAATAACACTAACAACATCATTCACCAAATTATTCTTACCATTCTCTTGAACCATCCTCTCGTAAAAGTGAGTAAAAGCCGTTGAATCACTAACCATCTTCTCCTTTTTAAAAATCCCTAAAATGGTTAAATAAGTTTCCTCATCAATATAAAAACCTTCTTCTTTCATTTTATTTACAGCATTCCAGAAATTATTCATTTTGTCCTTGCTAACTCGAATCCTAAGCATCATGCAGTACAGTGAAGAACCAAGTCTAAAACCATTTCTATTAGAGACCCAATTGAAGAAATCCCATGCCTTTTCAGGGTCTTCATCAAGTTTCTTGAAAACATAAACAACAGTCTCATAAGTCAACGTTAGATTCAAGTTTTCCAACTCGTTCTCTAACTCAGTTGACCAATCATTTGTTAACAAGAGCTGCACTAGCGAGTTTGGCTTTGAAGAGAAGTAAAATAGCCTTTGAAGGGCATACGGAGAATCAAATTGACATGAGAGGGGATATGGAGAGAGCGCATGGAAGTGAGTGACCTGGTTGAAAAAGGATGAGTTGTTGAAACCCGAGTCGAAACGAAAGAGTTGCAGATTCTGAGGACGGCCCTAGCTTGGTTCCTGATTGCTTCTGAGAATCGAATTGTTGAAGGAAATGAAAGTGAGATTGAGTTGAGAAGAAAGGGGGCAGAGAAGGGTTTAAGGCAGTAGGTGAGCTTAAACCCTAAAGTGCTAGGGTTTGGATCTGCTTCACGAATTAGTGGCCCAACAACTACAGAGATGCCAGAGAGCTTTGAAGCTCAAAACCTCACATTGGGCTAAAATTGTATATTTTATTTATTGAGTATTTTATTTTCAAATGATTAAAGAAATTGTAATTTCCTGTTGGAGCTGAAAAATAATAGAGAATAATTGGTATGAAAAAAAAAATGCCTATCTTATATCTTTAATTGTTTAATGTGAACATAAGGTACTTGGGTTTGTAAAATGATGACAAAATTGATAGACTAATGTTCATAAGCGTGCATGGGAATGAAATTCAACTGAGTGAGAGAGAGCACAAAGAATTGAGAGACAACACTTCCTAATCTACAAAAATCAAACCAACACAAACCTAGGGGCTGACTTTATATGGGTTAGGGGATTTGAAGGATTGGAAAAAAATATTTGAAAACGTATTTGATATTAAATTATATATTTTATCACTAAATGCTATCAACTTCTACTCTTTTAACCAAAAATCTCGAGTCCTAAAGAAATTTATTGACTCATATTTAAATTAATCAAATATTTAAAAGATATTCCCTCCTTGAGAAAATAGACCCTGTTTTTTTTTCCCATCTATCCCATATTATAAGGTTGTTTCTTTTTAAAATTAATAATTATATAGCATTGTATTATATTGTTTCTAATTATTTATTTAGCAAATTGTATTACTAATTATCACACCAGGTAATGAGAGAGAACTCATTTTAAGAGATTTCTCATAAAATTAATGCTTTAAATTAATTTTTTAATTTTTTTTATTATTTTTGAATGAAAGAATATATTAAGAATATATTAATATCATGTGATAGCTTTTAATTATTCATTTTTTTATTCATTTATTTTAGTTCAATTACAGCGATATTTTGTGATTTTGACGATGAATGGTATTGAGGTGGACCTCAAATTGATTGTCACGCACGCGAAGATTGGGGTCACCCAAAAGGACCCTATCACCGCTCTTTATTGGCGGGCGTGCTATTATTGCGCAACGGTTCTAGGACAGGTGGCAGCCAATGCTGTCCGAAACTTACCAAAGTGGGTCCATTGTCCAGGTGTAACATCTACTGTTTAACCCAAATGTGCTTCAAAGTGGAGCTCTCGCGATGTTCTTGATAATGGTGGTCTGTGTCTCTGTAGGAAGATTCCGTTATTGTCATATTATTGACGATAACGAACACACCCAAACACGTCCTTAAACTCTACGGCAAACCATGTGTATTATGATGTTATCATTCGTGGATTTTCATAAAAATTACCATGGGAAATCATAATCACGGGAATCCGTAAGTTCCAATTGCGGCGAAGGCTAGAGTTCATTTTAAATGCGAACACAATAAATACAAAATTTAAATTGCTGAAATTAATGCGGCACAACAAAATCATTCTCGACAATCTCAACCTTCCTCCTCCACAAAAATACTTTGATTAGTGATTCAGACTATAATGTTATGCTCCCACATCGTTTAAGAGATGAAATCAATAGCCATTTATACACATATTCTTCTATCAAACTTCTAAGTCGTTTTTTCTAAGATTAAACTGTGAGAAAAACAGACAATAATTTAATGGGTAGACCTAACACACAATCCTCGACGAAATTTGATCTACACGAAAAATTGACGTTGAATCTTTAATTGTAATATTTCTTGTAGGTAATGTAAATTCCCATAGAAAATCAATATCTTTCTTAAATTCGATAGCCTCCTATCACCTAAATTTTTTATAGTGCACATTCGTATGTGTGAAAATAGAAACGACTTTATTTGGACTTTCATTGCTATATTTTATAGACCTTAGAATTATATGCATATATACATGACAGCACTCACAATCATTTGATTTAATTAATTTGGAGTAGTTGCATCGTACACTCATATATACAAAATAATCAACATTTCATACCATAAGTAACCAGATACCCAGACTTATAGGGTTGGTTTTAAACATGCAATCTTCGAAGTTGAAAAAAGAAAAAGGAAAAGCATGCCTCACACCAACATTTACTAGAGAAAATGAAAAGTATAGCACAGTGCGAAAAAAATCATAGCCCTTTTTTACACAAACCGCCCGGAACAACGAAAAGTGGTAAAGAACCAACAAAATTCAAACAACAAAGACACATTTTTTTGTGATATATCCCTTACAAGTGGGCAAGGGTAACGTTAAGCCCTAAAAAAGGAGGACTCAGCTTTAGGGCACACCCCAATATGCCTTTGCCTTGCCTTCAAAATCAAAACTCTCATCCCATCCATCTCTTTCTCTTTTCTTTTTCCTGTGCAAACGTGCCACTTCCCTTGAACATTAAAGAGCATTAAAACGTGCATGCGGGAATATGTATATGTATAACATTACCCTTCTTGGTTTCTCTTTCCGCACTACTCTATCTATATCTATATCTATCCATGCTTATATATAGATATATAGTCTATGCATTGTGCTGTACAGATAGACCTCTTTCTTTTCTCTCTGTTAACCTCAACATGATTCTTCCATTTATATTCACTTTCTTCCTCCATTTATGCAAGTTCTTTAGGTTTCTTTCCAAATTTCGCGACAGGTTAAGTTCGTCCTCGACTACCTGTATAAGCAAGCAAGGAAATGAAGCATTTTCAATCAAAGACTAATAATGGATATGGAGGTCCATATGCATATGCAAAGGGGAATTGAGCGCTCCTGGTCCGATATTCGAAACACATATATAATTTTATTATTTGCTTTCGATGTATTCATATATGAATTTATAGGTCTTGTTGCTTCTATACAGATGTTGATTTGGTCCTCTCTTGTCTAGAGATTTAGGATTGTTTGTTTATGTAATTCGTTGTTAGAAACGAATAAGGGATTTGGTTCCATGAATAGGTTTGTGTTTGCCTTGTTTATAGCTAGTTATGATGAGAGTTACTAGTTTCACTAGTATTTTATGGAAGTGTTCGATTACTATATATGCAGTAATAACTGAAATTTCTAATTGGAATTTTTGTTGCCTCTTTTGCTATCTCTTTTTCTTGAAACCATATTTTCGTGCACTTGAATTGCTTTTGAATGTATTCATTGCATCAAGATTTATGTCTGTTGATGGGGCACAAATCTACTTTAGTCCTGCTAGACCCCTGTTAATACCATCATTTATCTGCTTTAAGTTCCAGGAGATAAGATAGCTCCATTCAGTGTTTTACGGCTAAAACAACCAGACTTAACTTCAACGTTAAAACAACCAGACTAACTTCAAAGTTATCTCACATGGAAATTGCACAGTTGCATTCGCAGAGCTCATAACATGGTGTCCAAGACGTTCTAACATGCAATGGGAGTATGCAGCCATCTCATTTCAATTAGAAGAAAAGAAGCAAATTGCAAATGAAGGGGATAAAAGAAAAGGTCGCATTGAATTATCACATGAATATTATCAAACTACACTAAACAAGAGGCAAAGTTGCAAAAATAAGAACAAAACCGCAACATATTGAGTTCGAAAGTTTTGCCGAAATGGTGAAACTAATTTCATAAAGCTGAGGATACAAAGCTTGGACACCATTCAAAAAGCCCTGAACGTTATCTGATGAAGTATCTCATCTACTCAATGATGGACTGAATAACACCAGCACCAAAAGTCTTCCCTCCTTCTCTGATTGCAAACCTCATTCCTTGTTCACATGCCACGGGC
Source organism: Flueggea neowawraea (assembly GCA_948243855.1). Lineage (NCBI taxonomy): Eukaryota > Viridiplantae > Streptophyta > Magnoliopsida > Malpighiales > Phyllanthaceae > Flueggea > Flueggea neowawraea. Next base: position 82 of record CAODLS010127741.1, on the reverse strand, counting down.
ATAATAAGCTCCACGACCATCTTCACACGGTCGCCAGGCATAACCATTTTCGACTCCTCATCCTTATCATTCATAATTTGAG
>CAODLS010127578.1:0-29363 GCA_948243855.1 Flueggea neowawraea | reverse complement strand
TTGAAGTTCATAAAGATCGGCAATGGCTTCGAGTAATGCAACAAGCTTATTACCAACATCACTCTCCTCTTCTAAAACCCATTTTCATATTGCAAATACAGCAAAGCCTCTGGCCTGGGCTTTTAGTGCTTCAAAACTGCCCAAAAGAGTCCTCTCTTGTTCCGTGCGTGCTATGGGTTCCTCTGCTTCTTCACCCAAACCTGATATTAATGGAGGTACGTTTCGCCCCAGATTATGAAAATTATTAGTTTTTTCTCAGTTGCTTATGGGAAGAAGAGTTTGTTCCTTCACGAATTTGGCTTTGATTATCAGCAAAAATAATTGATTTGGATGGCTTTCTTTTTCATTTAATGGCTGTAGATTGATTTTGTGACACTGTTTAAGTTTTCAATAGGATTTTGGCTAGTGATTTGATCTGTTCTTACTGTTTATTGTTTAAGTCACTGTTTATTGTTTAAGTTTTCAATAGGATTTTGGCTAGTGCTTTGATCTGTTCTTAAATTTTCTTTAATCTTGTGTTTTCTTTCCCCTTTCGAAAGACCCTAGAAGTGGAGACTGATCAGGTTCACTGAATTTAGTAACTAATGCTCAAATGCAACAGGCTGTAGAGAAGAACAAACAGAAGCACAATCGAAAGCAGCACGAACTAGTTACTAAAATTTTCAAGAATTTTCTGGTTCTACATTATGACGAAATTTTAATTTGGTGTCTTGGCAAGTTGAGGCTATCAAAATGGAAGTGGATTGTGTGTATTGATCTCTTTTACTTCGAGAAAACGATAGAAAAAAGCAAAAATTAACCAAAAGTGTGAAGATTAAGCAAAATAAATGCATTTAGTTCATATAATTGATGTAATGAATTTTTCGTATTACCTTTAGCAGAAATTAAAAAAAAAATTTCTCTTTCGGGTGTTAATTAAACACTCGTAAATTTTGAGGGTTATTGGTTTTCAAAAACTCAATTGACTAGGCATCATCCGTTAATGATGCTTCTGCAATGTTAGTCTTACATGCTTGCAACTTGCATTGCCATTAGATCTTATGGAATTGGTTTTCTTGTTCCACTGAAGTAAGAAGGTTAGAAGGAAGTCGTTGCTAACAATATGAAGCATCTCTATTGGTATGGTTTATGAAATAGTTTTTGCAGGTGGAATCTTCTCCAATGCTGTTGACTTTCACCTGTAAAAAACATTGTTTTCTCTTTGATAGGTTAATGGAAAATGAAAATTAGAAATATATCGATGTTGCTCGTTATGAAATGCCAATTGGCTATTTTTATGCTTTGATAATGACTGGTTGTAGGATCATTTTTAGGGAAAGAAATCATAGCAGTAAATTAGCCATGATTTCATACAGTTCTGTTGAAAAAGGATTATATATATCACCAAATTAATCTACATTGTTGTGTCCATTGTCTGTGATATTGAAACGGAACGTTGACATTGATTTGTTCTAATTCCGAAAACAACATATGTATTTCCTTTTCTGTATATCGTTTCAGAATTGTGGTATTGTTGTCTATGAATATCTTGAAGGACTTGCATATAATGATTGTTGAATCTCATTTATTGTCTTTCACAAAAGCAGGAAAGGTTGACTATTCTTCTGTACCTGCTGAAGACTGGAAGAAGAAGCTTGCTGAAGACTGGAAGAAGAAGCTAACAGCAGAACAATTTTATATAACACGACAGAAAGGGACTGAGAGGGCCTTCACTGGGTATGATTTGTTGGACTCTTTTCTGCCTAAGAAATCTACAAAAAGCAGAAACATCCTCAAATATTTAGAGGTTTCCTGAAATGATAACGACGCTAAATAATTTGGAAAGAGTTGAAAAGTTAAAAAGGAAGTAAACTAAATAAAGGAACAGAATTAGTTTAAATCATTGCACGTCTATTTTATTCCGAAATTTGTTGTAATTCCTTGCTTATTATGTTCATAATGTATAATTTTGAGTTCAAATGTCCACTTTACCTCAACTTATTGCAGTTTGCAGTTTGGCCTTTGTATAGGAGATTGAAATTAAGGCTTGAGGAAACCAAAATGTTGCTCATTCCCTGCTAGTATTTCCAACCGAATAGAACAGAAATTCTACATACGTCTACTTCCTGGAATGACCATTTGATTTGCTATATTTTTTTCTATTCACAGAGAATACTGGAACACAAAAACCCCGGGAACTTACCACTGCATATGCTGCGATACACCTCTATTTGAGTAAGTTTTTCATTTTTATGTCTAGCTGGTGCAACTTTCCATTAAAGTTAAAACTGAGTAGCCTACGTTCTTCCCTGCAGATCATCGAATAAATTTGACAGTGGAACTGGTTGGCCATCTTACTATAAGCCTATAGGAAACAACGTGAAGTCTAAGTTGGACCTATCAATTATTTTCATGCCTCGCCAGGAAGTTCTCTGTGCTGTTTGTGATGCTCATCTTGGTCATGTCTTTGATGATGGTCCTCCGCCTACTGGTAAACGATATTGCATCAACAGGCAAGTTATTATTCGTTGTATTGCTTCTTCCTTGATTTAACCTTTACATCTTTCTGATGAACATTTAAATGCAAATATTGTATTTGCAGTGCTGCGTTGAAATTGAGACCCAAGTAAGGGATCTGTCCGTCCGGAAAATTCTATCCTGAAATGATGACCGAAGTTTTATGAATATACAGTGCATATATTGCTTGCAAAGTTCTCAACTCTGACGGAACTAGTCACATCAAATTACTTAGCTAGCTTACAGTCACATTTTCATATGCATACTTTGTATAAACCAGCAGATGATTGTAAATGAAGTTTAAACTTGCAATTTTTGGTTGCGTATAAGAAATAAGTAATTTAAAGTGTTCTAGTTCCTTTCTCTCACCTGCGTTAATATATGACAAAGCCTCCTTTTTGCTGGTACATGAATTGAAAAATGAGATTATCAATGGTTCTGATTAGGATTATCATAAACTCTTCAAAGTTACTGTTTTGGACATTTTGCATTTGGAATTTATGAGCGTGCCTAAAGGCCTTACAAGTGATTTAAAAAAAAAATAGCGAAGGTCACTTGAATTCCATTGATTGTCATTGGCCATATTCTCGCACATGTATTCTAAATCAGCAGGAAATTAATCATTCAATAAAGTCTGCAAGTTCCTGTCTTGCCATGTTTAACAACATTTTTTGAAGTTGTCACCAAGAATTGAATCCACAACTCTTAGTGTTGGGTTAACTCTAAGAATTGAATTCACAATCTCTGGCTGCTTCAATACTAATGAGTTAATTTCAATATTAATGAGCTACAAGTCTATCGGTAGGCCGATTCAACCCTTTGGTAGCAACATAATCAACTGTTTCATTTGTTGTTCCATTAACCCATGCAAAAGAGCAGCTTCGAAACTTGGATTTCAGAAACAAAATTTTACCCGCAAGTTCCTGCAAAAGCCTAAAAGAGCCCTCTGTATCGAAATCTTTGCATTAGATTCAACAATTTTCTTGCCAATTATTACGGACAGTGAGCTTTATTCCCGAGTAAATGGCCTTTGCTTCAGCACATGGTAAGCTGGCGTACCTTCTTGCACACACTCTAAAGCATCAACTTCTCTGATGGATTCAACTTCATCCTGGAACTCAGTATAATTTAATAAATGAAATGGGTAGTTAACCTGATTAACGTTCGTGCACATCGAATTAAAGTTTTTGATTCGGTCAATGCTAGTCTCAGTTAAAATGGTGTTAGAATTTTCAATAAGGTCTATGTAATGGTCTTATCCATTGTCGACAGCAATATGAACGTCTGTCAATCAACTTGTCTATACTCTTGTCGGGGTATAAGGTCATATTAAGTGCTTCTACACTCAAATTTTGTATCCTAAAATAAAAGACAATAAAAAGGAAAAAAATTACAAAAATGTAATTGGACATGGGTTCTTCCTCTGTGGATTGATTTCTTGATCATGGAATCTTCCTTTGATTCTATCTTCGATGAGTATGTGATTCGAGAGCTTCGCAATTTGTTCTCCACTCATGTTGAAGTGCTTCAAAAACTCGGCTTGATCTGAATGGAGTTTTTTGATTGTGTCCATGGAAGAATGAGGGCCTTAGCAGATTGTTCTCGATCTCTGATGTGGTTGAACGAAAATTGGTGAGAACACGATGACTTGATCTCGACGGCTCTTATTGATCTCCAATATGGTTGGCTTTCCCTCATGCTTCATCTCGATGGCTTAGTGAATTATTGTTTTCTAATTTAAATTTATAACGTTTGTACCAAAAGTCTGTAATATCCGTAGATAAATTCAAAATAAATGACACGTAAACTTTTTATAACCTTAGGTTGTACATGGTATATAATCAATTTTATAAACATAAGATAATTTGTATTATTATAACGTTATATAAAAATTCATTTTGAGTGTTTCCCGCCCCCACACTACAGTTTTGGATGTCAATAGATTAATACGTAAAATGAGTTATTATACTTCTATATAGTACAATAGATTTATATTTAAGACGTTTTCACCAAAAGTTTCTAATATTAATAAATAAACTCAAAGTCAACTAAAAGAAAACTTTTCTTAAATTTTAGATTTATTTAGTATAATCATTTTTCTAAACATAAGATCATTTTTATTTGTTATAATATATATAAAAATTCATTTTTAATCTTTCCTTTTCTCCAACAATTTTGTGGCAATAGATTAATAATATATAAAGTGAATTATTTATTATAATATTATATAAAAATTCATTTTGAGTGGCCCCCCACCTTTTCAAGTTTTGACGGGCAATAGATCAATATATACTCTAATTTAGTATACACTAATTTGTATTTAAGACATTTAGACCAAAAGTTTCTAATATTTTCAGATAAATTGAAAATAAAATAAAAGTAATTTTTTTTATAAACTTTAGACTATATATAGTATCAACTTTGTAAAAATAATTTTGGACAACATATAAATTATCTTATTATAAACTTTTATAAAAATTCATTTTGAATATTTCCTTTTTCCCCTCACTTTTGAGTGACAACACATTAATATTTATAAATAATTATTATACATAAATTTATATTTAGAAAATTTTTGTAAAACAACTATAGAAAAATAAATTGACCAAAAAATTATAATTTTCATGAATACATCCAATAAATCTACCGAAGTTAAACAAAATAAAATTTTCAACAAGGATTAAAGTTTTATGTATTTATTTGAAGAAAATTCAAACGTTAAAAGAGTCAATTACATATTAAGTTTTTTTTTTTAATGTGAATGCATGTACCTTTGCTTGTTGCTCCGTTAACGATTTCTTGAATAAATCTCGGAAAACAATAGTGAGAACTGAAAACAAAATAAATATTATAGTGTTTCATTATTAAAAAAATTATTCTTATTTGATTCAACCTTGTTGGTAACATAAAAATTTGAAATTTGTGCGTGAAAAAATAGTTGTGCTTAAAAAAAAAATGCTTTTATTTGATTTAATTTTTTTGCTATAATTAAAAATTCAGTTCAGATCAAAATTGTTTTGACTTGATATATACTTGTTGCCATTACATTGTTTCAATAATACATGTGAAAAATTGTGACCAAATTTTTTATTTTTTTCTAAAATTAAATTATAAATTTTAAAATTAAAATTGCAAAAGGAATTGGATATAATAAAGTGGAGATGAAGAAAAAAGAATCACCGTTGTGAGGAAAAATTCACAATTTGAAAAATTAAAAATTAAGCACGCTTGGTAAAAAAATAAAAAAGGAAAGGAAATTAACCATAGTTTGTCTTTTCTGCTCATGACTAAGCATGCTCTGTTGGTTTCAAAAAGAAAAAGACACGTGAATGTTTTTTTGTATATATGGGTCGTACACGTGTGAGCTTGACTTTGTCAACATGCACTGTACAAACTATGACGCGCGTACAAAGTATGAAGTTTATGCAAAGCCTCTAAATCCTGCACATCCGCTCCAAAATTGATTTTAGCTGCCATCGTGGGTGTAATTTTGTTTTTGTTTGGATAGTATTAGGGAAGATCACACTTTTATTTTAAAAATAAATATGGAACTTTAAAAATAGGTCCAGCCTAAATACATTTCTCAAATAAAAATACACGTACAACCTTTTCTAAAAATGTAAAATTTATAAATAGTTTAAAAATTTGGGATATTTTCTCGAGAAATTGATTTTTTAGATAAAAAAATAAATACCAACAAAAAATATAATTTTTATAGAAGGGTTTCAAAAGTTTTTAAAGGCTTACAGAAGAGTTTATCATTTTATTTTATAAGAAATTTGATTTAATGATTTTTCATTGTAATAATTTTTTTAAATTTTTTTTCAAAAGACCTCTAAAGATTTTCACATGTTTATAAAAGAGTTCACAAAAATTTTTAAAAGAAATTTTTTGGTATAATAATTTTTAAAATTAAGCTGAATTATTTATATGCATATGTATTTGGTGTAGACGATATTTATAAATTTTAATTTATTTAATGGTAATTAATTTAGTCTACAAAAGTCGCAAAGGTTTTTAAAAGGTCTTCAAAGATCTGCAAAGATCTTCAAAGGTCTCCAAAAAAACTTCAATAGTATACACAATAGTTTACGAATAATATCCTTTTAAACTTGTATTTTTTGAAGCCTTACGCAAGTATACATGGACAAACAACATTTTTAAGGACTTTTATGAAATTTTTCGAGGACTCAGTATTATTTTTATAATTTTGCAACAATATAGGGACACAACCATTATTTTGAACACAATAGAGTAACAGCTAGGGTTTGCAATCCTAGTCATTGCCCCCGACGTTTTGGCACCTCACACAACTGCTCAACGCCTACTCCTCGTAGGAAGTCGTTCCTCAGACTTTGCTACTGTTTGTTGCCATCGTCTTCGATCATTTTTGAATTCTCTTCCACAAGCGGTTGTATTTGTCGATCAATCCTCCACAAGAGCCAACGTTCTCCTTCTTTGTCGATTTGCATCTCACTGTCGCTTTTCAACTTTTCGTTGTTGTTGTCATGCCGTCTTGTCGCATCTCGCCGTTGTGGATGAATTCTCGATTCGATGGTGCCACATAGACGGTGGAATGAGGAGGAAGAAGAGGAAAGCAGGAAGAGCCGGGCACAACAAGAAATGGACGAGAGGAAGAGAAAGAGAGGAGAGAAAACAGAGAGAGAAGAAAAAAAGTACGAAAATGAGACAAAAATTTGAGTCTTTATCTGATTGAATCACTATTTTTAAGAATCAAAATTTAAAAAATAGCATACAAGGTAATTACCAAATTTAAGTGACTTCTGCCAAAATTGGTATTTAAATTATAACACTCAGCATAATTAATTGATGTATTACGTAATTAGCCCATTTTTATTTTGTAGATGGGCTCAATTTAAGACCAAATCTGAATGGGACTTGGTCTTTGTGAGTAATGGGTCTATTACAATTTTAATTTGACTACTTTTTATGGGCTTGTGAAAGTTTTTATTAAAGGAAATCATAGGCCTAACCTTAAAAGTTTGCTTAATTATATTTGTCGATATCCAGTTCTAAACAATTTCATTTTATTTCTATGCTTCATGTTTCTCATTTTACATTATGGTGTTTTCATAGTTTTATCTGGGAAAAAAATGGACTAGTATTAGTATCGGTATTTTTTTTTTGTTTTGACAAAGATTAATATCGGTATTTCAAGTATCCTCTTTTAGCAACCCCTTCACTAGGGTTAAGCATGAGTCTTGGAGATATCTGAACCGAACTGAACCGAATATCTGAACTAAAAAAAGCTATTAATTTTTGAATTTCTCAAAACCGAACTGAAGAACTGAAACTAAAATTAAAAATAAATACATATATATATATATATATATATATATATGTATGTATGTATGTATGTATACACATATACATACATATATGTGTATGTATATATACACTTACATACATATACATACATACATATACATATATGTATGTGTATATATATATACACTTACATATATATACAAACATACATATGCATGTGTGTACTTTTATTTTTTAAATTAATATCTTCATCAATGAGGCCGCGATAAAAAGTGAACATAGTATATTTTGTTTTGCAATCAATGTTGAAGTCATCAATACTTTGCAAAATTAATAGCAGCACATTAAAAAAATTTCGGACTTTATTGCCTATTTATAAACCTTATATAAAAATTGATGTAAACTTTGTTTTTTTTTTTCATTTTAAACTATTAGAATTTTGTGTAAAATTAAGTCTAGATATCAAAATTATTTCGCTTATGCAATTACACACACATGATGAATTTGTCGGTTAATAAATATACTATATTGTTTGTGATGGTTCTCTGCTATGAAGGCGTTACTTGTAAACTTGGCTTTATTGTTTTAATAGATGAAAATTTTGATCCAATTTGTGTGGTTACTTGATGCAAAAACAGTGATTGATTTGTCAACATGAAAGTTTTTTATCTTTTAAAAAAAATACTAACATTGCATTGCCTTCTAAAATTGGAGTGCTTGATTAGTGAATCAAAGCAAGCACTAGCTCTCCTCGTTGAAGAGAAAGTAGAGACTTGCAGTTGCTGGAGAAAAGTGAAGCAAACTAATCCCACGTGGAACAAATTCACAAGGGAGGTGGAGCCAATGACTTATAAATAAAGGAACAATGACTTATAAATAAAGGAACAATGGATTATAGGTAATGTGCTTCTATTGCCTCTCTTGGACTTGAGCGGAAGCTTTCCAAGTTGGAGCTATATTTAGCCAAGCTTAAAGTGTTAGTTAGGCTTCATCCTAGCTCCTTCGTAGCTGGACTTCCTGTTTGGTTTGGTTCAGGAGGAATCCAACCTCTGACTCGAACCAACTCTTGAGCATCATAGTTCTGATTTTTGTTATTGAAAAAAATCTTTGAGAATTGAACTAGAACCCAAATCTCTGAACCAAATCGAACCGAAAATTCAGATATTTCGGTTCAGAGATTTTGGAGATTTGGGTCGGTTTCGGTTATGGAGAAAACTAAATTTCCAAAAATTGGTTCGGTTCTGGAGATTTCTAAATCTCTGAACCGAACTGACTGTTGAGTTCGATTATGATGATAATGAATGCAAAAAAATCCATAAAAAGGTGCAAAGTTGTAGACTTGCTGAGATTTATCAATAAGGCACCTTAAAGTGCGTTAAGGAATGCCAAAATGGAAACAACACACGTTGGTGGTGAACAATGTGCCTTATATGTCAACAATGCGCACTAATGAAGCAACAACATACCTTAGCAAATACTCTAATGTTCTGAAATTTTTATGGACAACATTAAGTCGCGCTAATGCTGAAGAACACACGTTGTCAAAGGAGTGTGTAGAACTTGTTTGAAATACCAAGTTAAAGTAATGTTGATGGTATCGAGAATGCCCGCTGTTGATTAAGGTGCAATCTTTGAAGAACTGATCAACTCACGTTAGAGATAAACTATGCACATAGATGGAGCTTCTAATGAAGACAAATATGAGATGCTCCTTCAGATGTGAATCTCAATATTCTCAGAGGTACTGATGTGGAAATCAAAGGTGCAATCTTGATTATATCCAACAACGCACGTTAAGGAATGAACCAGGCACGCTAATGAATATCTTGGTGAAAGTGCATATTCTAAATTAAGGAACAAGGCACGCACGCTGATCATTCAGCAAGGAACACTGAAGTGGTGATCAACGCACGTTAATGAGCATCAAGACACACTAATGAAAGTAATCATTAAAATATAAGCAATACAACTTCAAAAACACACGTTGATGGCCAACAACACACATTGATATCTGATGCATACTTGAAGAACGCGCGTTAATAGGGAACAATGCATGTTCCAACAATGACGTCAATTAAAACAAAATTTTCCATTCTCTCACAATGGCTAGTAAGAGGCTTTCAATAGATATATTCTTACAAGTGGCTATAAATAGACATCTCCAACATCAGAAGAAGAGAGAGAAACATTGGCTACACTTTGCTATCTTTATTTCTCATTTGTTCTCTCCCTATTTAAGTCATACCCATTTGAGCTATTTATTTGCTATCATATTTCTGGATTTGTGTGAGCTTTAATTTGCTATATCCTGGGTTGAATCTTGTATCAAGCAAAGATGTTTGATTGGGGCAAATAGGTTTTCTTATTGTGCCTTAGAACAACAAGAGTGATTGCTAGTGAGCCTTAGAAAACTAGAGGTGTAGGTTTTCTAGTTTGTTACCTGTAAAAACTAGAGATTTGATTTACTTGTTTTGTCCTGAAAACAAGTGGTTTCAGTTTTCTAGTTGAACTCACAAAAACTAAGTATTTGATTTGCTTGGTTTGTCCTTAAAACAAGGTGTAACAGTTTGCTTTTTGTTTCCGTAAAAACAAGTGGTGTAAATGGTTTCCCTCCCCCCGGTAGTGCAAAAGTTAGTGGATTGAAATTCTCTACTGGAAAAAAAGGATGAGAGTGTTTCGACAATTAGAAAACATGGATATATGGGATGCTGTTAAGGAAGGCCCATTTGTGCTAACAAAACTAGTGGATAGAAGAAATGTGAAGAATCCAAAAGAAGAGTGGAATAAAAATGAGAAAAGGCGCATCTCTTACAACCACAAAGCAATGCACATTCTCTGCTATTGTTTGAGCAAATCTCGGTTTAACAAGGTTCAACAATGCTCTAATGCTCAAGAAATTTGGCAAACTTTGGAGGTTGCTTATAAAGGAACAAGCCAAGTCAAGGAGAACAAAATCTCTTTTCTTGTCCACAAATATGAGTTATTCAAGATGGAGGAAGAGGAGTCCATTCAAGCAATGTTTGATTGGTTTAATAACATCCTCAATGGTCTTAAGTCTCTTGGAAAATCATATAGAAATGCTGAGATTGTGAAAAACATTTTGAGGTCTTTACCTAAATCATGGGTTTCTAAGAAGGATGCAATCCTAGAAGTTAAGGATTTGAATTCTCTGCCTTTGGGAGGAGTTGTTTGGCTCCTTACTCACTCATGAAATGAATATGGAAGAAGAAGACAAGGAAGGCAAAAAGAATAAGAAGAAAGACTTGGGCATTGCATTGAAAGCTTCAAAATACATTGAAAGCTCAAGCTCTAGCGAACAAAATGATGAAGAGGTTGATTCTGAAGATGTCAAGTGCCTCAGAAAGAAATTCCAAAAATTTCTTCAAAAAGAGAGAGCTGCAAAAGAGGAAAGCAAGAGGAGAAGCAAACTCATTTGCTCTGAATGCAATAAATTGGGTCATATCAAACCGATTGCCCTTATTTGAAGAAGCATAACAAAAGGAGGAAAAGAAGATTCCTGGATGACAACTCAAGTCCTAGTAGTGATGATGATGAAGTTGGAGGAATATGCTTGACAGCCCATGCAAATATGGTACCCTTCCCTTGAACTCAAAATTTATTTTGATTTCTTCATTTTTATGCATTCTGTTTTTATATGTTGATTTTGAAATATTTGGTCCCAATAGGAATGGAAATCCAAGAGGGGGGGGGGGGTGAATTAGATTTTTATCAAGTTAAAAACTTTGTTGAAATTCTTTTGAAAAATAAAATAAATAACAAAGTTCTTTTAAATCAAAATCAAAGTTCAATGAGGAAGCAAGTTAAAACCAAAGATCCAGTTCACACACAACAATTTAAATCAAATGAAAAGTAAAAGGAAGAGAAATATCAAAGCCCAAGATTTATGGTGGTTCAGTCCTCATTGATCTACGTCCACTCCTCTAGATCCACTAGAGAATTTTAATTGACTATCTCCTTACTTTCGGGTGGAGGAAAATAATTTACAATACTTATTTTTGCGGGATCAACAAGCAAACTGTTACACCTTGTTTTAAGGACAAAACAAGGAAACCAAATCCCTAGTTTTGCAAGGTCAACTAGAAAATCGAAACCACTTGTTTTCAGGACAAAACAAGAAAACCAAACCTCTAGTTTTTACAGGTAACAAACTAGAAAACCTACACTTCTAGTTTTCTAAGGCTCACTAGCAACCATTCTTGTTTTTCTAAAGTTCAACAGGAAAACCTATCTACCGTAAGCAAACAACCTTTTCTTGATATAAAAATCAACCTAAGATATAAAAGATTAAAGCTCACAAAGACCCAGAAACAAGATAGCAAATAAATAGCTCAAATGAGTATGAAAGGTAGAGAAGAGAGATGAAATGATTATCAATTCTTAGCAAGGTTATCTCTTACTTCTCTTCTAACCTTGGACATCTATTTATAGCCACTCTTAAGAATATAACCGTTGGAGCCTCGAAGTAGCTGTTGTGAGAGGATGTAAATTATTGCACGTGCGTTGTTCCTCATTAACACATGTTCTTAAAGTATGCATTAGATATCAACGTGTGTTGTTGGCCATCAGCGTGTCTTGTTGAAGTTGCAGTGCTTCTAGTTGAAAAATGCTTTTCATTAGCGTGCCTAGATAGTCATTAATGTGCGTTGATCACCATTTCAACATTCCTTGTTAAATGATTAGCTTGCCTTGTTCCTCATTCCGGAATATGCACTTTCACCCAGATATACATGCGTTACTCATTCATTAACGTGCATTGTCGGATATTGTAACACCTTGTATTTTCCTGCTAATAATTCTGGTAATCTTCTGTTAATTTCAAATTTAATATTGATGTTTGAGGTGTTAAAGTTTTTTTTAAAAAATATTGTTTGGGTGATTAATGAAGTTTGGAAGTGTTTTGGAGTTGTTAAATTGAGTGGGAATTGATTAGAATTGAAAGAAGAAAAATTGAAAGAAAAGGGAAGTATGAGCGAACTACAGGTCGTTTAATTGTTTTCAGCAAACTACATGCCATTTGAGCTTGTTGTCGTCCACGGAGGAAGCATGTCGTTCGGCCGTGTGAGTGATGGGCTTTAAACCGAACTACATGTCATTCTGTTTCTTCTTTAAACAACCTGATTCTGCTATTCATTCGGTCACTCTCTCTCTTTATCTCTTAATCTCTTCGTTTCTTCTTTCTTCAGACCTAAAAAAAAATTTTCTCACCCACTTTCTTTGCTTTCCATCCATTCCTTTTCTTCGAATCGAGGTGAGAAATATGAATCTAAGTTGATTAGTTCCTCTTATTTCTTGTTCTATGTCATTTGAAATTGTGGGTTTTAAATGGGTTTTGGTTTTAGCTAAACTTCGAATCTGAAGCAATTCTGGATGGTTATAAAACTTGTTTTTGGTTGGATTTTAACGGATTTGAGATGAGAAACATGAATATAACTTGAGAATGGTGATTTGATGATTTGTTTGAAATGGGTCATTTTGATCCGAATTTGTGGGGACCGATTTTGTACTATTTGTTGTTGTTTTGGATGAACTGAAACTAGATTCAGGTTTATGAGGATTTTTTGAGTCGACTGGAATAATTGGAAACATTGGGTCTCGAGCAGTTCAAATTTAGGGACTTGTTGGTGTCATTTGACATCCAAAGGACCAAAAACATAATTTTCCCGACTCTGAATAAATTTAGTACTAGACTGATATTTTCCTTACTGTACCAGAATTGAAATTTTGATGAATAGATATCCAAAATTTTAATTTTGATAAGTGGAGAATCCTTAATTGTAATTTTAAGGAAGTTAAAGTTTAATTTATAATTTTAGAAAATTTAGAATTGGTTTGTAATTTTGAAATATTTGGAGAATTAATAATTCTAAAAAGCTGGGTGAATAATGTATAATTATCTGAGATCTTAAGACTAAATTGTAAATATGTGATATGTTGGATTTTCAAAGAAAAGATTAGATATTCAATTACAACAGAATTTTTGACATTGTTGGAGATTCGGGTTTTCTTTTTGCTTTTGCATTTCATACATATTTTGTAAAGCCACAATACTGTTTATCATTTTGTGTCTGATTCTGTTATGATATGTCTGTCTGTTTTCAGTTTTGTTATCTGCTTTTGGTTCTATTTGATTTTTGAGGTACTCAGTCATTCACTGGTAGTCCATGAATTTGGATTATTTGACACGGTATCTAAGTGAGTGCGATAGTAGTTTGAGACACATAAGCTATGTCTTCAACTCTGTATAGTTTTTGCTGTGTTTGGATATAATCTGTAATTTGACTAATAATTATCTGGTTAATAATGAAACTTTTACGTGACAACTCTGTTATGAAAATATGTTTTGAATATTATTTTGAATTCTAAAATAAGTATTCTATTTTTGTAAGTATATGTATTTTATAATTTTTTATTCATTATTTTGTTTTTGATTATATATATATATATATATATATATTTAATTAAATATTAAATATATATATTTTCTGTAAAATAATTTTTGTTCTGTTTGCTCATTTGCTATTATTATTTTCATTAGTAGAATAAGTATTTTTATCTGTTTTGAATTTTATTTTGAGTTTTTAAATAAATACTTGGTTTTAAAATAAATATATATTTTGTATTAAGTATTTGATTTTTGATATTTACTATATTTTTCCTAATAAATTTCCCATCTGAATATCAATATATTTTTGATATAAATATTATGTTCAGTACTCTGAATTATTATCTGTTTAATATTTTGAAAATATTTTATGTTAAGTATTTTGTTCTGAATATATATATATGTTTGAATGTGTGTTGTCTGCTTTGAATGTAAACTTTTTGGTAAACGTATTTTGAAAAATTAAGATTTTTATATATTTTAAACTTTTATTTACTTTGACTCCTTTCGTCTAATTTTTTGGTTTTGTTAAGTTTATTTCTTTTTAAATATTTTATTCTCAGTAAATATTTTATTATTAATAAAATATTTTATCTGATTTATTTATTTAATCTGTTTGACTATTTGTTGTCTGCTTTATCTACGAAGGATTTTGAAATAAATTTCTGAACTACTACTTTATGTATACAAGTGTATATTATCAGTATCTGTATATATATATATCTGTTTGTGGTATTTTTTGAAACTGTTTTCAAAACGGTCTCTGTGTGGTACGCATAAGGTGATCTGGAGTGACGTTTCCTCACTGAGATTACTCATCCCTTTCCCTTTAAAATTTTTCAGGTGATTCAGCATTTGGTTATTTGATGTTTTAAGATCAGTGCGATATTTGTTTAGTGGCGAGAACCCTTTTGTTCGGGGCCCAGTTTTCCTTTTTTTTTTTGTATTAGTTGCTCCACATCTAGTTTCTATGGGTTATCTCTGCATCTGAATATTCTGTATATTTTGGTTAATAATAATCATTTTTAAATATTTCCTTTATATATCTTAATTTATGTTTTATTACTTAGTAATATAATTTGAAATTATTTGTATAAATGGAAATTCTTTAATTATTTTTGATTAATCATGGTTTGTAATAAAAACCTGGTAAATGTTTTGTACTATGAGGCTTGTGCAAGATGAGTCGGGCTCCCTTAGACTGTTCGCCTTGTACGCTAGTCATGGTCTGAAAACTGGTCGTAATAGATCTAATCAAGATTGCACCTTTGAAATCCACATCAGCATGTTAGAGAATATTCATATTCAAATCTCGAGGAGCGTTATGACTTTGTCTGCATCTGTGGCTTCGTCTACGCGTGTTGTTGCTTGATAACGTGCGTTGTTCAGGGCACTTTAAAGATTCCACCTTTTTCATCAACATGCCTTTTTCACCATTCAGCGTCCTCCTCATTAATCTGGATCCTCTATAACATTCATTGTTCATCAACAACATGCTTTAATGAATCAGAGAGATATGCCAGTAAGCTTTAGTCATTATCTACGCGTGTTGTTGGATCTTCAACATGCCTAGTTGCCATTTTTGCATACATCAACACACCTTGATGATAACTAACATGCCTTATTCGTCCTTAACGCACTTTATTGAATAAAAAAAGTTCTTTGTTGCCAAATATCATCAAGTCTACAACTTTGCACTTCTTTCATGGATGTTTTACAATCATCATCATCAAAACCGAGCTAGCAATCTCCCCCTTTTTGATGATGCCAAAACATACATGAATTTGACCATCTATTCACCAATAACAAACAATTTGATGAAGGATTTCAATCCTTGTCACTTGGTTAGTTCAACATAATAATAAGCACAATGTTAAAAGATAAAGATGATACCAATTTGAAAAGTAACATTTAAATTCATGTAGCACTTCTCCCCCTTTTTTTATCATAAAAAAGGACATGAAAAATCAATATTCTCCCCCTAATCAATCAAAAGAATTAATAAACACAGTTATAGCTACCCATAAATAAATGTATATGACACCAATTGAAATCAAGAAAATATATCTCCCCCTTTGAAAAATAGAAATTCAATTCATGTAATCAATCAATCAATAAATATATCTCCCCTTATGAAATACACAAAATCAACATATAAAAATAGAATGCATACAAATGAAGAAATTAGAATAAAATTTGAGTTTAAGGGAAGGGTACCACATTTGCATGGGCTGTCAAGCATATTCCTCCAACTTCATCATCATCACTATTGGAACTTGAATCATTATCAAGGAATCTTCTTTTCCTCCTTTTTTTCATGTTTCTTCAAATATGGGCAGTCTGGTTTGACATGGCCCGGTTTATTACATTCATAGCAAATCAATTTGTTCTTCCTTTTGCTGGCCTTATTTGCCTCTCTTTCCTTGTTGAGAAATTTGTAGAATTTCTTTGTAAGATACTCCACATCAGCAGGCTCTTCATTATCATCATCACTAGAGCTTGAGCTTCAATGTATTATGAAGCCTTCAATGCAATGCCCAAATTTGTCCGACAACGCATACGAACATCTAGAATGAATGTTTGCCCAAATCGGGATTTGGATTTGAATATTCTCTGAGGTGCTAATGTGGAAATCAATGGTGCAATCTTGATTATATCTGACAATGCATGTTAAAGAATGAACAAGGCACGTTGATGAACATCTGGGTGAAAGTGCATATTCTGGAATAAGTTACAAGACACGTTGATCATTCTACAAGGAACGCTGAAGTGGTGATCAACGCACATTAATGAGCATCAAGACATGCTAAAGAAAGTAATCATTAAAACATAAGTAATAAAACTTCAACAACACACACTGATGGCCAACAACACACTTTGATATCTGATGCATACTTGAAGAACGCGTTAATAAGGGACAACACACATTAACAACAGTGACATCAATTAAACCAGAATTTTTCATTCTCTCACAATGGCTACTTTGAGGCTTCCAATGGCTATATTCTTACAAATGACTATAAATAGACGTCTCCAACTTTAGAAGAAGTGAGAGAAACCTTGGTTATACTTTGTTATCTTTATTTCTCATTTGTTCTCTCACTCTTTAGTTCATACCCATTAGTGCTATTTAATTGCTATCATATTTCTGGGTTTGTGTGAGCTTTAATCTACTCTATCTTGGATTGAATCTTGTATCAAGCAAAGCTGTTTGCTTGAGGTAGATAGGTTTTCTTGTTGTTCCTTAGAAAAGCAAGAGTGGTTGCTAGTGAGCCTTAGAAAACTAGAGGTGTAGGTTTTCTAGTTTGTTACCTGCAAAAACTAGAGACTTGATTTACTAGTTTTTTCCTAAAAATAAGTGGTTTTGATTTTTAGTTGCGCTCACAAAAACTAGAGATTTGGTTTGCTTGTTTTGTCCTTAAAACAATGTGTAACGGTTTGCTTGTTGATCCCGCAAAAATAAGTGTTGTAAACGGTTTTCCTCCACCAGGAAGTGAGAAAGTTAGTAGATTGAAATTCCTTAGGGGATCTAGAGTAGTTGACGTAGGTCAAGGAGGACTGAACCACTATAAATTAGATTTGTCCTCTCTTTCATTACTCTCTCTCTCACTTACCTTGCATTTGCATTTGATTTATATTGTTGTGTGTGGATTGGATTTTTGATTTTAAGTTGCTTCTGTAGTTAACTTTGATTTTACTATAAAACAAATTTGTTATTTGTTTTAGTTTGTAAAATAATTTCAACAAAGTTTTTAACTTTTCAAAAATCCAATTCACCCCCTCTTGGATTTCCATTCCTTGTTGGGACCGATTCTTACAATCTTACATCGACCCGTGCTCAGCCCTATCCTCACCGCCCTCAGCCCTATCCTCACCGCCTACCACTATGACCACTGCCTTTTATTTGTGTTGGTGGATTCTTGATTTATGCTATAATGCATCCTTCTCAAACATAATTTCTTAAACACAATATTGATTTGTGTTTGATGTCATGACAATAGGCCACGAACTTCCCTGTAATTAGCATAGGTTTTCTTTTAATTGATTTACCATGTAGAATAAGAATTCTTTACTATAGACCAGATAGAGAAAGAGTCCTTGGAGATGTGGTCTTCAACTTGATAGAATTTACCTAAATTAAATTTGAATAGGGTTAGAATCATCACATAGACTCATATAAATAGAGTTTTAAATCTCATGTTTTTCTTCACAACTTAGGTGAGTATTCTCTTTTGCTCTCACAAAAAATATCTCTTTATTCGAAAAATGTTTTCCTTCTTTTTTTATTTAATTTTCAAACTTTTTTTTCACGGTTTCCATTCTTTTCTTTTTTTTCATTCTCTCTTATGTGAGTTGGATCAAAGGCCCATCAAGTCCAATAATGCAATAAGGTTCTATTAAGAACTCATCTACTTTAAAGGAAGATACGTTCTTACTGCTTACAAATATACTAAAACTCTACCATTTTTCTAACTTAAACATCGGAGAGTCTTTGTGGATGTAAACCCACACTCTTCTCTATTTTGCAAGAGATTAAGTCTCTTGACGAAGGCTTTCTACCCAACATAGCAGTTCATATCATTGCAATTTAATGATGCCAAAATACTCTCTTTTAAAAAAAAAATTATTTTTGTCTTTCTTTTTATTGATTTTCCCCAACATTATTTTGTTTTGCACACTAATTTAAGAAATTCTAATATTTCTGCCTTCAGCCCTAAACATTTTGTTGAACCATGGGTGATTATCATTTATATCCGTTTATGTTTTTATGATGAACAAAATTGGATTTTGATTCTTAATCATTTTACCACTGACGTTGCAAGCTCACTCAAGTAATAATATGCCTAACTCAAGCAATTGAAGTGTCTAGAGGCAAAGAACAAAGTGCTTTAACTCGAGTTGTCCAAATACTATTCTACTTGAGTAACAAAAGTCTCTAACTCGAGTAAGACATCTAAGATCATCAGAGATAAATTTCAACACGTGCAAACACCATGCATTACTTGGGCAACTCAATCACTTGTCTAACTTGAGTAAACCACTTCTCTAACTCGAGTAAACACTTGAAGGGAAAATGATTGACACAACATGTTCAATGTCGAGGTTTCAACGATAAAAAAAATGGCTAACTCGAGTAAACCATAATTCTTACTTAAGTTACACATTTCAGGGCTTGTGTTCTTCAAATGGCTAACTAAAGTTAGAGGCTATGTCAGAACATCAAATGAAGCGCTGCTCTATCTCATAATGGTTACATTCAATGCCCTAACGACTACCAATGGAAAGCTGTAAATAGCCCGAAGACACTTCAAAGAAGTTGTTTTTAATCACTTGCAAACATCTTGCAACAACATCAAGCTTTCTCTTTCTTTAATTTTCACATCATTCACATACCTCTCAAGGGTGACTCAGACTTGCAAATTCTTTGTTTCTTGAGAGTGTTCATTATTGATTTTGTTCTTCCTTGTCAATCTTATCATTGTATTTAAGAGAGGAATAGTTTTCTTGTTTGTCTAGAAAACAAGGGTTGAATTGTGAGGAGGTTTAATTTTGTACCAATTGAAGCAAGAGTTTGTAAAGGTTTAATCTTGCACCCATTGAAGAAAGAGTTTGTAAAGATTTAATCTTGTACCTATTAAAGCAAGAGATATAGTGGATTCAAAATCTCAAGGGGAAGCTTGGGGAGTAGACATAGGCTGAGAGGGTCGAACCACTATACATCTTGGATTTGATTTCTCTAACCCTTCTCTTTTTACATTGTTATTTGTCTGAATTGGATTAGTTTTCTTGCTTTGTGTTTGTTTATCTTGAATACTTTGATAATTGCAAAAAAACATTATACAACTTTTAAAAGTTAGAAATCCAATTCACCCCCCTCTTGGATGCCATTTTAGACTAACAATTGGTATCCTAGCTTAATCTCTTGATCAAGGTTTAAAAACCTAAGAGAAAAAGATCCAAATGTCATCATTGAATGATATGTCTAGATATGAGGGTTTACCTATTCACGAGGTCCTTTCTTTGATGGTAGTGACTACTTATATTAGAAGACAAGGGTTATGGTGTTCTTGAAGTTAGAAAGAATGGATGTTTGGAAAATTATTGATAAAGGTCCATTTGTTCGAGCCAAAACGGTTGATGATGAAAAGTTGAAAAGCAAAAGGAAGAATGGAGCGAGGCCGAAAAGAAGCTTGTATCTGTTAATCAAAAATCTATGCACATCCTCTTTTATGCACTTAGTAGAGAAAAATTCAACAAGGTGCAACAATGATAAAATGCTTATGAAATATGGTGCATACTCGAAGTGATATATGAAGGAACTAATCAAGTCAATGAGAACAAAGCCTCCCCTCTCGTTCATTAATATGAATTATTCAAAATGGTGGAAGGAGAATCCATTTAAGCAATGTTCGACCGCTTCAATGATATCATTAAAGGTCTCAAAGCTCTTGGAAAATCTTACACACATTTTGAGCTTGTGAGAAAAATTTTGAGGTCTCTTCCAAAGTCTTAGGCTCCTATAAAAAATTCTTTACAATAAGCCCAAGACTTGTCATGTCTGCCATTGGAGGAATTGGTTGGATCCTTACTCACCCATGAAATGAGTATGGAAGAGGAAGAAGATGAAGGCAAGAAGAAAAAGAAGAAAGAGTTGGTCATAGCTTTCAAGACATCCTCAAAATATCTTGATGGTTCAAGTGAAGATGGTGAAGAAGAGGAAGATTTTGAAGATGCCAAATATATCATAAAGAGGTTTCAAAGATTTCTCAACAAAGAAAGAGATGCAAAGAAGAAAAACAACAAGAAAAGAAAACTCATTTACTATGAGTGTGATGAACCAAGACATGTCAAACCGAGTTGCCCATATTTGAAGAAACATTGCAAGAGAAGAAAAAGAAGAATTCTTGAGGATGATGACACTAGCTCAAGTGAGAATGATAATAATGAAGCTGGAGCTTTGTGTTTAACAACAACCATACACAAGGATAAGAATGGAAAAGGTAACCCATTCTTGACCCTGAACTTTGCTTTATTTATTTATTTTTTCTATACATGGAATTTGTTTATTTGATGATTAAATATGATTTATTGCATTGATTTGATTTCGTGTCTTCATTTTGTGTTTATTGGAATGATTGCTTAGTTGTTGACTTGATGTGTTTAATGCATACTTGTATTGATTGCAAAATGTTTTTATTTATATTTCACACTTCTTTTGAGTCTTTGAATTTCAAAGGAGGAGCTATCTCTTTGAAAATTGTAATGAATGTTGTGAAGCAAAAAAGGCGAGTTTTTACTTCCAATATGATCTCTTTGAAAAATGCATTTATTTAGGGGGGAGCTTTTTGTGCTTGATGACTCTTCTTTTATAATCAAGGATTATGACTTATTTTTGCATATCTTACATATCATTTTTTATTATTACAAAAAGGGTGAGAATGTTGCTTGAATTTCTTAAATGTGTGGTATCTGTCTGGCCTACGCCTACAAACTAAAGGCAAGTGCACCTATCGACTATAGTATGTGGACTTTGAGTACCGAGTATTGTATCCCACAGAGATTACAATTATTAGCTACTCACTATCTCTCTTTATTATCTAACCTACAATATCAATTGGAATGAATTGAAATAAAACTAAAAAATTGTCAAACAAGAGAACAAACAATGCAAAAAAAGAGTTAACTTAGGCAATCAATCAAAGATAGCACCTATATGTTGAATCCCTCTAGAGCAATCTAAGATAAGGTAATGTGCTATTCAAACATTCGTTCAAGCATTTGGACCATGGAAGTTCCTAAGGTATGCTAATCACTCTATCGAGTCAATTAACTTCTAACGTTAACTTGATTAATCAGAATCTCTTCCTAATTAAAACCCATAACGTCACATTATTGTTTTATAAACTTCATTATTAGGTTTGACTCTAATCCGTAGGATTTATTTCGACCTATCTCTAGGTTTGCATGGAACTCATTTCATTTATGAGTGATCTATCATATAAGGAATCTGTCGCTTACCCACATATGAATCAATGTCGAATTAAAAGGCTAGCAACAATCAATTCAACAATAGCATAAAAGAAATCATAGATGAATCTCATCTTGAATAAATTAATGAATAAACACAATTCCCAATCACAAAGTCATTATAGAGTTCATCACATCTAGATGCATTCAAGGTTGGTTCATAATTGCAGAGAAATAAGCAATAAGATATAAAGGAATTCTAGAAAGAGAAAGGAGAACCCATGATGAAATTCTTCAATCCTTTGACAAATCTCTTCGATCTTGGTGTCAATTTGCTCCAATTGTGTTCTCTCACGAATACCCTATAAAGTCAATTACCACACTAGAAGGGGAGCTGAATAGTATGGTATGTGTGGCTTTGAATCATTTTCGAAATCAAAAAACTCAAGAAGAGATAACACAAGAATTTATAGTGGTTTGACCAACTCTTTGTCGATGTCCACTACCAAAGTATCACCACTTAGGATTTCCACTATCTCTCAACAAATATTACAACTTCAATTTCAAGCTAAGTGATAACTTTTACAACTTTTCTTGATTTCGTTCAAGAATAAACCAACCCAAGGATCTACCCTTTCATCCCACTCAAAAATACACTTGAAAAATGTTTTTCAATCACTCCCTAACAATAAATGAACTAGTGATATAGACAATAATGAAACAAATTAATGAACAATAGCCTTGTATCAACAAGAGAGAGAAAATAAGAGCTTTGATGTTTGGTTGCTAGAAATGAATGCCTAGGTGTTGTAAGTTGCATTTCTAACCTCCCAAGCATGTATTTATACTTCTCTCTTGGTTTTGGAACGTTGTGAGACGAATATAGCCATTGTGGTTTGGCATGGGGCTACATTTAATTCACCATCAGAACATGCTCATGTACGTTGCATAATCCATGATGTACGTTGAAATTTTCATTCTTCAGACAACGTACATTGCACATACTAAGATGTACGTCGATCATAGATGCTTTCCAGATGATGTACGTTTCACTTGTAAGAAATACATTGTTTGGGCATAAAGACTGTCCAGTAGCTTATGTTTCTCATCCAAGATTTACGTCGTATGTTGAATTTAAATGACGTATATTGTCCAACAACATGACATACGTTTTGTGTTGAGTATAACATACTTTGCAATGCTTTAGTTTACCATTGTACTTCAATTTTGTCTCCAACCACGTGGAGAACAAACATTTATTCTCTGATCTTCAAATCTTCTCTTTGTCTTTCATACAACACATACATTTTAATTTACCAATGACATACTTTGCTCATCAACTTTTCAAACCTTCGTGTTTTTTAGTTTCATATGGTGCTTCTATGAAAGACGTATATTGGTAGACCGTATGAATTATGTTTTATGAGTAAAACGTACATATTTTTGCACTTGAACCATCTAGTAGCCTCTGTTTGATTTTTCGTCAAATATAACGTACATTGTTAAGGAAGACGTACATAACGTACGTTGTGGGTAGGCAAGAAGTACATTGTTGATGTGAAACCGTACTTTATGAAGAAGACAATCCATTTTCGATTTTGTTCATCATCAAAACATATAGGGATATAAATGTTGACCACCTTTGGTCCAACATACCAAATGTTTCTCCTCTCAAAACTGAGCGATTTCTCTATTTAATGTTAGCTCCCTTCATTCTGGTCATGTTTCACGCCTTGTAAAATGCAATCTGGAAGGACACAGTCATATTCTACGACTGTGTCTTTCCTTTCCCATCCATGTCTTACTCAAGCATCACGTTAGGTCATCACACAGACCATCCCACGATTGTACCTTCAACATCATGATCGTTATCATCAAATAAAGATTTCAATGCAACACACAGTCAAATACATGGTCGTGTCTTCGACATATCTGCTTGTGTCTTGCCTTCAAGCTTTCAATTCCTTAAACCTAATTGTACAAGACCAAAGTTACCAATTCCATGCCTGTGTAATGATGAATGACGATCGTGACTCATGCCGAAAGCACAGAAAATTGACGTTTAAGCTCCATTTTTTCTTTCTTTCATCCGATTCCATCAAGACATCATGAATTGACCTGAAAAACACACCATGAACAATAAAAGTGCAAGAACTCACAACAAATGGTTGATTTATATCCAAAACAATATAAATTAAATCACAGAAACATGTATAAATGAACGTTTATCAATGTGCATAAGTGGCATCATTCTTATTTTACAAGTGATATTGATATTGATTTGAACATTATGCTTATTGTTGTGTTGAGCTAACTAATTGACAATGAGTAAAATCCTTAATCAAATTATTTATTATTATTGAATAGATGTTCAAACTCATTTATGTTTTGTCATCATTAAAAAAGGGTAGATTGTTGAACCAAGAGTGGTTATCATTTATAGCCCTTTATGTTTTGATGATGAAAAAAATGATTTTGACTCTTAATCATTTTATCACTGACGTTGCAAGCTCACTCAAATAATAATATGCCTAACTTGAGCAACTGAAGTATCCTGAGGCAAAGAACAAAGTACTCTAACTCGAGTAACATGAAATACAACTCGAGTTGTCCAGACACTATTCTACTTGAGTAACAAAAGTCTCTAACTTGAGTAAGACATCTAGGAGCATCAGAGATGAAAATTCAACTATCAATAAAGAATGTTCATTACTCAGGCAACTCAATCACTTGTCTAACTCGAGTAAACCACTTATCTAACTCGAGTAAACACTTGGAGGCAAAACAACTGACACAATATGTTGAAACGTTGAGGTTCCAACAGTCAGAAAATGGATAACTTAAGTAAACTATAGTTCTTACTTGAGTTACCTATTTTAGGGGCCGTGTTCTTCAAATGGATAACTCGAGTAACACCAAGAGCTAACTCGAGTTAGATGCTATGTCATAACATTAAATGAAGGGCTATTTTATCTCATAACGACTACATTTAATACCCAAAAAACTACCATGGAAAGCTATAAATAGCCCCAAGATACTTCTGAAAAGTTGTTGTTAATCACTTGCAAACATCTTACAACAACATCAAGCTTTCTCTTGCTTTAATTTGCACATCATTCACATACCTCTCAAGAGTGACTTACACTTGCAATTTTTTTGTTGCTTGAGAGTGTTCATTATTGATTTCATCCTTCCTTGTCAATCTTATCATTGTATTTGAGAAAGGAATATTTTTCTTGTTTGTCTAGAAAACAAGGGTTGAATTGTGAGGAGGTTTAATCTTGCACCCATTGAAGCAAGAGTCTGTAGAGTTTTAATTTTGCACCCATTGAAGCAAGATTTTGTAGAGGTTTAATCTTGCACCTATTGGAGCAAGACATATATTGGATTCAAAATCTCAAAGGGAAGCTTGAAGAGTGGACATAGGCTAAAAGAATCGAACCACTATACATTTTGGATTTGATTTCTCTAACCCTTCTCTCTTTACATTATTGTTCCTAAAAATTGGATTAGGGTTCTTGATTTGTGTTTTTTTTTATGATGAATACTTTGATCATTGCAAAAATGTTTTTATACAATTTTTAAAGTTAGAAATCCAATTCACCCCTTTTTGGATTGCCATTTCGGACCAATAGTTTTTATAATTTTTTCTTCTATCTGTTAAGTTTTGGAATTTCCACTTTTGTGTCTAAAGTTCCATAATTTTTTATTTTGCTTTGAAGTTTGAGAATTTCTGCTTCAGAATTAGAATTTGTCTAATCACAGTTTTGTCTTATGATTGATGTCTCACAGGCGCAAAAGAATCGATGTAGTTTTACCTTGGGAGTATCCCTATGGTTATCGAATCCAAGGGAACAAGTACTAAGTGTGATCAATTTGTAAGAAAAATTAATAAATAACATAATTTTTTTTGGGGATTTTTGATTTTGAAATGCAAAATTAACAAAGACAAGCAACTAGAAATGAAAGGAGATAAATGATTAATAATAAAGTGTTAGGACTTTTGAGATTTCAACTGAAGAATCCAACTTGCTACATTAATGAATGAGGTTTGGGAAATGAGTGTTCTCTCCACCGAGCTAGCCTAAAATCTCTCTCAAGGTCATTTATGCCATACCTATATTTACTAAAAGGGTCCACTCGGCCTTAATTAGCCAAACTAGGTTCATTAAGTCATTAGAAAATTTCATCGACCACCTTATATGCATGGATTATCTCTAACCTAAGCCATATAAGTCTAATGTTTGTGGGCATCACCTAGCCTTCATCTCTCGATTCTTCAACTAGGCTTATCTAAACTACAACTATGGTGATCAAGCATAATCATAGTCAAGCATAACAAGCTATTAAATCAAATGCATGTGCAATCATTCAAATAAAGAACATAAACACAATACCCATCAAAGTTAAGCTTCAAATATGAAATTCAAATGCGGAAAAACAAAACCCATTCATTAAAATAACAAATAGTCATGGCCTAATACATGTGAACCCCCCTGAACTTGTAGTAAATATGCAATTTCCCCCATAAACTTTGCGAGTGCTTATGGAGCCCCTTTAACTTGCAAAAATGACTCATGTTACCCCTTAAACTTTGAAAACTTAGTCGTTTAACTATGTCTTAGCAACTATTTCGTGCAATTTCCCCCCTTGAACTTTACCTTTTTCTTTAAATAAGAAAAAAGAGAAGAATTACAACTTGTATTCAAATATTCTATGATTTTCTTTGTGCTCATTTAGCATTTTTATCCTTTCTTGTTTAAATATTTCATTATTTGTTCTCATTGAATATTTTGACCCTTTTTATTTTTAAACATTTCACGCAAGAAATTGAATCCCGATAACTATGTCTCACACTAGTATAGCAAGAAAAGTTCAAGGGGAATATTTGCTAAGACATAGTTAAACAACTACGTTTCAAAGTTTGAGGGGTAAAATGAGTCATTTTTACAAGTTGAAGGGGGTCCGTAGGCACTCGCAAAGTTCAAGGGGAAAATTGCACGTTCAATACAAGTTCAAGGGGGTTCACATGTATTAGGTCAATAGTCATTGATAGTCTACATTTTTAAATCCTAACAATAAATCTAAGCTACCATGATAAAAGAAAATAAGATAAAACAATAAGAACTAAAATAGAACATAGTAATCAAACACTAATTGGAAGAAATAGAGGAAGATTTGATGTAGAGAACGCCTCTAAATTTCCTTCAAAGGAATCCCCAACCTTCAAGCTCTTTCTTTCTTTCTTAACCCAAACCCTAATCTAACTTGTTTTTTAAGAGGAAGAACAAAGAGAATGTTTTTTTGTTGAATGGAGAATGTCTTGAAAGAGTAAAAATGAGGAATATTTATAGCCCACAAGTGACTATAAAACCCTACAATAATTGTTGTCTAAAAATACCCTTGACTGTGCCTTTGGTCCCCACGCCTTCTCTTTCCTCGTTTCAATTTTGTTTAACTCTACAGGGCTTCACGGTCTCCATAATGACCATGACTCCAAGGTATGATGGAGTCACAGACAGAAATCATTCTTGCTAACGATCTGGAGTCATGACAGTGAGCTACTTCTGACCTATTGGAAAATTGACTTGTTGATCACGGTCTCACGGTCACGGTCACGAATCAGGGTGTGAAGGCATCCCGGTCTTCTCTCACTGCCATGACTCATGACCGTGATTGAGTCATGGCCAAGGCTCTCTTTTGTCACAATATTGATCATGACTATAAGCCTCCTCTACTTCATTTGAACCTTTGGTTGCTGATCACACCTTTCACCACGTGTGACGATGGAAATTTCTCCTTTTGAGTCGAGTTTGCCTCGTTTTATTCCATCACTTATGCCCATTTTTAGAACTCTTTTTTCATGCCTTTTCCATCAAATTTCATCCATATTTCATGCATTCTCATCATCCTACACAAAACACAAAAATAATATAATTTCGTAGACAATTAAGTACACTTAGGGCCAAAATGCTATCTATTTGTGCCAATACTTGTGCCACTTCTCTTCCTTGTTTTCTTGTCTATTTTTTTATCCTTTCTAAACTAACCTTATTATTATTGGAATGCCTAACATATAACTTACCCATCAAACTTGAACGTTTTCTTCCTTTGTCACCCCATATTTTCTTGACATTCAACTTGTAACACCCTCTACCCCTATGAAGTATATTAACAATAGAATATTATCCATGTAAACAGATTATGCAAACATTGCAATTATCCATATAAGTATAAATATATTATTTAATAACTAATATCAGATAAAATCAAAGCACACAACAAAATATCTCAAACAACATTTTCTAAATATATTACACATATCTAAAATGCAAAATGAGGAGGAGGAGAAGATTGCACGTGGCATCAACCGACCGACCTAGTATGGGCATGGCGTCTATGCAAAGTCCACGTCAAAATAAGCTACTAAACCTAAAAAATATTTTTGCGATTTATGTGAGCCGTAACTCAGTGAATACAAACCATCATCAATTTATTTCAATAATAAATAAAGCAATAATCATTAACAATAATAAATAAAATATTCAAACATATGCAAATGCCACTATGTCCAGTTTATTATTCTGTGAACTGATCAAACATGGATCTGCCCCGGAGTTTCCAATATGCCACTGTGAATATAGACCCGTAGGTCTCCAATATGAATATGACCCGAAGGTCTCCACTGTATATACATATATATATATAGACCCGAAGGTCTCCAATATGTACACAGATCCAAAGCAAGACAGTTACATATCCCTTTTAATCTCATTCCATATGCAATGCAACAGATCAATCATATACCACATTTCCATTGCCAATATATCAATTACTAATAATAATTTCATATCAATAAACATTATATAGATAATACATATAATAAAGGTTGCATATAAGTTAAGTCTCAGGTTTATACTCACCTGGCTAGGACAGATAATCCGTCCGTCGCTCCTATTCCTTCTCCCGATCTACAATTCGTGCTCCTATATAATTCAAAGTTAATTAACCTAATTGTTCCTAAAGTGAGTTTCTCTATATGCAATGCAATACATGTATGTTTAGTTTCATTTGTTTCGTATGTAGTACTGAATTCTGGCAACCTTTGTTCTTTTGATATTTTCTTCCTTTTTGTAGCTCCAATTGCTTTGAAATTTTACTAAATTATATAAGACATGTTAATGAGAATTTAATCTGTTCTAAACTC
>CAODLS010127520.1:0-13809 GCA_948243855.1 Flueggea neowawraea | reverse complement strand
TGTTCACTCTGCTCTCTGTGTAGTGATCCTAGGTCTCCCATCATCTTTCACACCACCACCAACCCAACGAATTAAAATGCTACATATAAATTTTCAAATTTATTTCGCTTAAAAATAAGAGCATGTATGAGAAACTCTTTGTCAACGATCCTCAAAATATATATTTTTATTTTTATTTATTTATTAACTTATTTTGAAATTTGTATATTAGAGAGAAAATATATTAAAAATAAATATTTATTGTTGAATTAGATGTGGAGTATTAAAAAGTGAATAATATTTTTTTAATTTTGTTGAATAACTGTAGAAACAATAAATTTTTTTGTTATTTATTAATAAAATATTAAAGAAAAGAGTTGGATTGTAAGTAATAATAGAATGAATTCAAAATTTGAGATAATAAGTAAGATAAAATATTATATTTTTAAGGATGATAGTATAAAGTATTGTTGTACATGCTCTAATAAAAAGAGTTTCACCGTTACATTATCAACTATTTATTTTTTCAAAAAAAATTATTTATGTAATTACGAACTTAAAAGGATTATATATCGCATAAAAATTGAACCTGTCTACTAATTTGGTAGCTGTGGTTTTAATAAATTTACACACTTGTTTATCAAAAAAAGTGAACGCAAATTTAAGAATATGTTTTATGTTATTCACCAAAAATAAGTTTACGTGCTCCCAGCATCCTTGAATTGATATGTTCATTTTATGTTATGTGCACATTTTTTAATAGTATATAAATTAGAGTAAATATTAATTTTAATTTTTAGTATTATAAGAATTAAAAAATGAAATACTTTAAATAATACCATATAATTACTCTTTTTATAGAGTAAAAAAGAGTATATTATGTATAACCGACAAAAAAAGAAAAATAAAATTATTAATTAAAGATTGAGCTACGTAGTATTTATGTTTTCTATGATTATGTGTGTGTTTGGTATTTAGGTTAAAACTTCATTGGGATTGGAAAACTGTATTTTGAAGTCAATCGCAGTTTTTAAGTGTTTGATAATGAATAAAAATCTATTATGTATAATCACAATATCCTTTCAAAACACTGTTTTAAAAAAGTTAAGATTTGTTGTTTTTTTCTTATAACAGAATTTAATAAAAAAGAGTTAAAAAAAAAGAAAAGAGTTGCATTGTTACATTATCAATTATTTATGTAATTACAAATTTACAAAGACTACATATTGCATGAAAATTGAACCCGACTATTGGTTTGATCGATGGCTGTTGTTTTAATAAATTTGCATACTACTCATCAAAAAAATTGAACATAAAATTAAGATATATTTTATATTATTCACCAAAAATAAGTTTATGTGCTCCCAGCATCCTTAAATTGATATGCTCTTTTATGTAACGTGCAACATTTTTTTAAAATTATATAAATTAGAGTAAATTTTAATTTTATTTTTTTAGTATTACAAGTTATAAGAATATAAAAAAATGAAAATACTTTAAATAATATCATATAATTACTCTTAAAAAAAGAGTATAATATGTATAACCAACGAAAAAGGAAAAATGAGATTGTTAATTAAAGATTGAGGTGCGTAATATTTATGTTTTCTGTGGTTATGTGTGTGTTTGGCACTTAAATAAAACTTCATTGACATTGCAAAATTATTTTTTTAAGTTAATTGCCGTTTCAAGTATTTGATAATGAATAAAAACTGGATGCATAATCATAATATCCTCTCAAAACACCGTTTCAAAAAAGTTAAAATTTGTTGCCTTTTTCTTATCATAAAAAGTTAAAACCATCCACTACACTTTTAACCAAACAATTCTTCATATTTATTAAAAAATTATGAAATATTATTTTTCAATCATCGTTTGTTAATGGCATTTTATTAAACAACACCAAAGAGAGCCTATATGGAAAACAAGTCTTTACGCATCAAACATAATTTTATGTGTAGATAAACTTAAATCACACTCCTTGACATTGGTATAACACACACGGGATTTGGATTTTAGTCTAAGACTACTCGAGAGTTTGGAACCCGAAACGACAAGGAGGAGCGCAACCAAATATTACGGCTAGGTAAGGCCGAGTATTAGTCGGTTTTTAAGGGTTATCTAAGATTAAACCAATTTGATTGTTTTTTTTTTGTAACTTGATCGGTGAAAGGAAGAAAATTGATTCAGACCACTAAATCACTTGAAACCTAACCAAACCAAACTAGTATTTGATCGTTTTGTTCAGTCGGGTTAATTAAGTTAATTGTTTCTTTCCATTCTCATTTTTCTCGTTCAAAAGTCGTAGTAGAAGAGGGAAGTCGTATGTTGTTAATGGTAGTTAAATCGATAGATAAATTCTGGGAAAGGCAACTGTGAAAGACTAATGAAAAAAACAAAACATTTATAATATGAAAAATATACATGCCTTCGCATCTTGCAACAAAGAGAAGCACAAATGGGACCAAAGAACCCACAAAGATCCCTTATATATAAACTAAAACAAATTCTCCTTAATATACACCTAACTCTAAATTTAAGTCTCGATTCGTGAAGAAAAAATTATGTATAATTAGCAACTAACAAGTAATACACAAACTTTGTTAATTGATTAGCGAATAATAATTATTTTGGGTCTTGACCAACTAGGCCATAGCCATGACTTGACTGAGGCATGCATGTACCAGATAAGTCATAAAAGGGGAAAGGCTGAATGCATATTTAAGCCCCACAACTTGCATAAAAGGGTTAAGCCCTTCAACTGTTTTAACCTTTTAAGTCCCTCAACTTGATTTTCTTAACCTCTTAACCCTTATTTAACGGAAAATCACCTGTGGCTGCCAACTCAGCTAAGGGTATTGGATTATTCATACATGTTTAAGCCCTCAACTTGCATAAATGAGCTTTTTAAGCCCCTCAATTGGACTTTTAATCTTTTAAGTCCCTCAACTTGAAATTTGTTAACCTCTTTCAAAATTAACATTTAGAATTTGACAGGTAACTCCCGTAATTTCGTAATTATGAGAATGCCAAATTTTATATTTTTTAGTTTGTAATATGCTAATTTTTCGATTGTTGATTTGAAAAATGCCAGATTTGTTAGGTATTTAAGGCTAAATCTCACTTATTTGTCTTTCATTTTTCTCTCTATTTTCTCTCTCCTCACAGATCTCTTCCTTTCCCTTTCTCTCTCTTCCTTTTCTCTTTCTTCTCCCTTGGTTCTCTTTCCTCTCTACGCAAACCCTAACTCTCCCATTCTCTCTTCGGGCCGCCACCCTCCCTCACCTTCTTTGGCGTTGCTTTTTTCTTCCTCTTTCTCGTTCTTCTCCGTCATCGTCTCTCCTTCTCTCTCTCACTCCTTTTTGTCATCTTGTCTCTTCCAGACTAGATCTGAATGTCTCACTCTCATTGTCTCCTCTGATCGCTCTCTCCTCTTCCTTCTCTATCTTCGTCGCTCTCGCCATCTTCTGGTTTCCTCCACATCGTTCGTACCAGATTTGGATTCCTTCAACTGAGCTTTGCACTTCACGAAATTAAAGAGAGAAGGGGAGAGCAAGTTACGGGGTAAGGTGGCGGTGCTGTTGGTGGCGGTGGCTAGGGTTATGCTGCCTTTTTATTTTTTTTAATTTGTTTTATTATTGTTTAAAATGAGAAAAGACTTTAATTGTGTTTGTTTAGGTTGATTTTACTGACTTTGGTTGATTTTTTTTGAATT
This sequence comes from Flueggea neowawraea, assembly GCA_948243855.1. NCBI lineage: Eukaryota > Viridiplantae > Streptophyta > Magnoliopsida > Malpighiales > Phyllanthaceae > Flueggea > Flueggea neowawraea. The sequence goes on along the minus strand of CAODLS010127520.1, from coordinate 10,115 downwards.
ATATTGATTTTATGTAGGATGGATACATTTGGAGACATTTGGAGACTATACAAAAATATATAAAAATTAAAATTTGGATACATTTGGATACTGTAAAAAATATTATATAAAAAATTGAGATTTGGATACATTTTGGAGACTATCAAAAAAATTATAAAAATTATATTAAAAATTGTAATTTGGAGGCATTTACTTTTTAAAAATATTATATAAAAAATTACTAAAATGAATTTTATATAAAAAATTATCATTTGAAGACATTTGGAGATCACCGGATACATTCTAAAAGATTAAATTTTTTCTCTCTTGGAATTTATTTATTTCGCAAAAAAATTAACTTCTAGCAAAAATATCGCTATTTTTTGCGAAAATGGCATTTGTCCAATTTAGTTTGTGCATTTTTCATATTTGAAAACTTGCATACCATTTATCAAAATCTAAATTTTATTTTAATATAATTGCTAATCTTTCTTTTTGGTACATGAGATTCTCACTAGAGACATTATCTAATATATCCGAACTCTTTCCAACCAAGATGATCTTTGCCTTATATTCGTTGATCTACTGCTTTGTGAATTAAGCATTAATAAAAGTTTACAATTATAGAAAAATAATCAACTATATATATGACACTAATTGTCAACCACCTCAATTATTATCAGTTAATTATTCATAGACATAATTGATAACTGCAAGTACCATCAAATGTCTATAATTCACGTGCGCGAAATAGATGACACCATCAGTCTAAGATGACACAAATAGGATTGTCGTCCTAGGTTTTAATTTGAATTATCATCCCACAGAGACTAATTAATCATTGACTGATTAACTGTTTTTAAAACAGATCTCAACCTTATCAATAATTAAAAATTCAACTTATCAGTAATTATGTATTTAATGTTATCCAAGTTGTCTCTAACACTGAAAATTTGAGAATTAGTGGAATATATATTTATATACACAACAAGAAATTTGCTAATTGCATCGACTAACATATTACTCCCTCCATTCCATATTGATAGGTAAGTTTTTTTTTCCACATAGATTAAGAAAATTAGTTGAAGTTATTAATTTTAATAGAGTTTTTTAAAAATATCCTTATAATTATTCAATGAATAGTTAATGATATAATTTACTATGTATTTAAGTATGAGTAATTTAATACAATGTGATATAACTATTAGTATGAAAAATGAAAAAAAACCTATAATTTTTGACAGACTAAAAAGAAAAGGTGGTCTATCTTTGTGATGGAGAGAGTATATATGATACCACTTCTTTTTGGTTTAACTTACTAATATTTCACCATTTTAAAAAAGAATCACTAATTACGGAAAAAAGCATAGCGGGAATATAATCACCTTACCAATAATTATATATTTAGTGTCATCTGATTTATTCTAATGCTAAAGAATTAAAAATTGAGGAAATATATATTTTTATACATATAAAAAGAAAAATAGATCTCCAGTTTCACATGAGCACAGTACTACAAAAACAGGACAGAGAAAAATCCAGAAACTGCAAAACTTGCTTTCATTTAAAACATTCCATGTACAAGACACCATTGATTATGAGCTCAACTTAACCAGTACTTGAAGCAATATTCTAGCTGTAACTAAGCATTGCTCTCTCTCTTTTCTATTTACATTTCCAAGAAAAGAAGAAGAAAAAGAAGGATATTAATTAGGGGTTGCACAGAGTTTGGCTTCAACTTTCAAACACTTCAAAACTTGATCATAGTTGTATGTATGATATGAAGCTGAAATTGCCCACAACAGCACTTTTGGTGTAGTGAAGTATTCATTAGTCATGCCAACACAGAAGCATGACTAGACATCTCCTAATTATGTAGAGCCTTCCTTTTTGTTCTCTGAGGTACCCTCCAAGCCTTCTACATGATATCCTTCTTTTTGATTCATCCATCTTATTTGCACCGCTCCTCATCTTCATACTGATCGAACGAACTGTTTTTATAAGAAGAGTCGAATCCTGAATGAACCTCAAAGTTTATGTGAGTACTTAGAAGATCTAAGAGAGATTGTTGAAGGGTATTTTCAATTTTGTGTAGTAGCTTTTTTTTTGGTAGGTTGAATTTTGTGTAGTAGCTAGTAGAGAAGTAATGGCGGAAGTAGTAGGAGTAGTAGTAGGTAGAGCAATGATGGGTTGGAAGTGAGTGAAGAAAGGGTTCTTATAGAGGGAGAGAAAGAGAGAGAAGGGTGTGGTCCAAATGCACCAAATAACATGCAAATAGGCCCCCACAAAAACCAGACTGATTGAATCTTTATTTTCTTTCTATCTCTTGATGCCACGTCATACTCTGCACATCATTTATGGGAGCATGAACTACCAAGACAATTGGTCGGCTATTTTTTATTCCCATCTTTCTTCTATCAAATTAATGTGTTGATAATTGTCAAAAAAAAATTAATATGCTCATATATTATTGTTATATTAATTTTTTATTAATTTATTTTTCATTATTTTTTTTATTTTAAAGATTTTAAATTATTATTAAATTTTTATATAAGACTTAAGATTATTTTATTTTTTAATTTTATTTTTTATGATATATATTTTATAAAAAAATATTTTTTTATATAAATAATTAAATATTTTTAATTAATAAAAAATTATATATTCTACGAATAATATCATAAAATTTTTGTACTAAAAAATATAATTAATTTTCAAATAGAAAAATTAAATTATACTTAAATAATTAAAATTTACTACATAAAAATTGAATATAATATAAATATGTTACACAAAATTATTAAAATAAAAAAATTTACATTAAACTTAAAAAAATAGAATAAATTTCAAATAAAAAATTAAAGAAATTTTCTCAAAAAATACTAATTAATTAGAAATAATTTTTTTCTCAATAACTTAAAAAATAAATTAATAAAAAATGAGAGGAAGGGATTTTTTATTGATAATGGACCTCCCTTGATGGGGCTGACCAATGCATATTGTTCAGCTTTATTAGTCTAAACAATTATTAGTCCCTTACAATGGGGGACTAACACGTTGGATGTGAATGGCCTAATTTATCAACCCATTTTTTGGTAGATGTTTTAGCTGAAATTTACATTTTTTTTCTTTATTTATGGACAAAAATTTACAATATTTTCAATAAAAAACCGAATTATAAAGTTTCAAGAAAAACTCTTTTATCTGTGTTTGTCATTGTGTTTTCTTATAAAGTTTGACTGCAATGAATATTACGATGTGGCATTATGCATCTATTATGTAGTAGCCATCTCTTTTGACATCCCAAAACTGAGTAGCCAAAAATCAAGATTTTCATTTGGAAAGTTTGTAGTATTCCATTTCGTGTTTTACTACTAGTACTTTATCTTATCTGTCCATATATTTGTTTATTCTTTGATTGTGAATATATTTATGGTTAATATTCAACTGAGAAGCTGATGTTTTCAGTAAAAAATCTACTATTTACAAAAAGAAATTATCACAAATTACTGCCGAGAACTGCTCTAGTATTATCTGCTGATCCTGTTTTGTGGATTAATGTATAAGTAGTGTTAGATTTCATGTATAATCTGAAGCAACTATATATTTAGTAGTTCAAAATTTATTTTATTACCAGGATATTACAGGTGATCACTAATGCATCAAATCATATCTTAGTCTTCATTTTCAACCTCTAATAGACAATTAAAATGAAGATCACAACAGTATCTGTTTTAACATTAATATAATTAAACTTGAATTTGTTGTAATATCTTCATCGTTCAGCAACTTTAGCTGCAATTAATGAGATTCTCATGATCAGTAGAAAACAATGTTGAACTCAATGTAAGTTCCAATTTGATTGGACATTATGAGTTGTTTAGTAATGAAAACTGTAGTTTAGTGTAGTTTTAACGTTAAAGAAATTTACGAGGCGATATTTCAAGATTTGCCAGTTTGCAAATGAAATGAAGCTCAAAACCCAAAAAGAAGAAAAAAAAAATGATAATATTGAAAATCCAACAATTAAAGGTTAAGTCGAGGAGTGATTAACCTAATCAACACAAAACAAAGCATAATTCCGCATGCTTCGTCTCGTGCTACTCACTGTTTCACTAATTAGTGGAACATTTTGCAATGAGTTCAGGATTTGGTCCCCATCATTCCACCCAACAGGAATATCTATGCCTTATTGTTGCTAACTTTGAGTTTCATTCAACAAATTATTATTAAGAATTAATTTAACACATACCTACTCTTTTGGTCACTAATCAACTATATAAATCTACTTGTTTGGTGGCTAATTAAATATATATCCCAAGAGCATAATCACTTTGCTCTTGTGTTTGCCCGCCTGCAGTTCTATATGAGTTATATAACTGACAGTCTCGATTGCAATAGTTACGCAGTTTGGAGATGTTTTGTGGAACTATAAATTTACTATTATTGAGTCTAAAAATGACAATTATAATAGAATGAAAAGTTTAAATTAATTTTTAAACCATCAGAAGTTTAAAACATAAATCTAGATAGTTTATACGAACCCAAAAGTCAAGAATGAGTATAGAATACTCTTCTGAATTTGTCTGAATATATTTGTGGGACTATTACTTGATCTTTTTCCATTGTTTGTCAATATTGCTTGGGCCAAGCTACTGTGCTTGATAATTTCAGTACCATATCTGACCCACCAAAGGCACAATCATATATATATATATATATATATATATATATCAATTATCAAGCCAAATTATAGTTGGCAAACCATACTCCTTAGAAAAAAGTAAAGAAACATAGCCTTGTCCAATGCATTTGTTAGGCCCATCCAACCAAAAAACAACATGTTTTTCTAAAAAATGTGTATTATCATTGATGTTTGGTAGGGTCACACAACACAACCCAAAACCCATACTGAAAGAAGAGAAAGAGAAGGTATAGATACGAAAGAGACAATGTTTTAGTAAATTAAACTCAAGTCTATAATATACGAAAGAGACATGACCCTCTCTACACGTGACATTCTCGTGTTGTGACATGGTCATTGCCTTTTGTTTGGTCGACAACCTAGATTTTTGTTAGGTGTTTTTGATATCAAACCCTTCTTTGTCTAATTCTTGTTTCGTAAATTTTAATTTAATCCAAATTTTAATACATTACACTCTAATTATCATTAATCGTATCTTTGTCTTGGTTTATTCGAAGATTAATTAATTACCTTCCTTACATGTCCGGAAATTACAAAATTGTACGGTTCATTGAATCTAAAAACTAGTAGTAGGTTTCATTGTGTTTTACACTCAACAACAATTAATATTCTCTTGATTTTCCTAGTTTGTTTCCTCATTTTTTATAATCAACATAATCTTTGTCTTGGTTTATTCAAAGATTTATTTTCGTACGTATATCTTGGAATCATCAAATACATTGCATTAAGCCTCTCTGATCAGTTTTTAAACTCAATAAATCTGAATTTATACGTTCATCTTAACAGATTAATATTCATTAATTGTTTAAGCAATGTATATATGAGATAATTATAAATGGGACATTAATTTCATCTATTTAAGAAGTTGTTTAATTAGTAATGTTAATGTTTCTTTGATTTTGTTTTTGACCAACTAGTGTTTCTTTAAATTGAACAACTTATATCATGCATGTTTGTATTATGTATTAAGTATCAATTTAACTTACATTATTAAGCATGGAGCTCAATTTAAGCTAAATTAACTCACAATTATATGTTTGCGATAACCATATAAGGGACTAGGGTTAGCTGTCTTTCACATGCATCACATGGAATTTTCCAAACTGATTATAGTTAGGCCAAGGAATATCCAAACACTGGATTAATGGTGAATCCATCAAGCAAATAAAAATTGCGGATGGATTACCTTAAGGTAAGTAGGTAATTCATTAAATTAATTAAATCCAATCACAGAAATAGTAGGATACAATTATAAAACCAGTTTTAACCGGCAATTATTGCAAACAATATGGGAATAAATTGGAATTTTCTAGATGTTTGTTTATTACATTATCAATTCAGAATTAATGCTTATCATTGGATACATCAAACTAATCTTTGATATTTGTAGGATCTAAATAAGTTTTCGTAATAAAAAAATTCTTCGAAGAATTTATCGAATTTTACAAATTCAATATCATCATTCGTATTTGTTGTTGCGTGAAACAACAAAGTCGAACGGTGTTCTCGTCGTCACGCGTATCCTGCAAAACAAGTAAGGTCAGGAGGTCGAGGGTTGTACCCCCGATGTCACTCAAACGCTCAAGTCAGATTATTATTTTGGCAGAGTTTTGGGAGGTCTTGAGGAGTAAAAAGGCGTATCTTTGTGAATGTCAGAGCATCTATTATAGGTGACAGGAGGTGACATGTGATAACCCTCATGAGAGATTTTCACGTATTTTGGATTATTAGGAGATGATATCCTCATATTTTCTCTGATTTGGTGATGTATCTGTTGATATTTGAATGAGTTTGATTGAGTGTTGATAAGATGTTGAATGTATCTTCTTATCTCTTCAGAATGCATAATTTCTAAAACATGGGTCTGCCAAATTTTGGGTTGTCGTCTCATTAGGCTTTGTGGGTCTTATTGGACTCTATGAGTCTCGACCCATATCACATCAATATCTAATTCAAAAATACGTTACTTTTAATTGTTATTGCCTTCGTCCCACAAAGATAGACCTAGTTTCCGTTTCGAATGTTCCAACACATAGATGTACTTTTATCTTAACATTTATAAAGCAAATGTCTTTTTGCCCCTAAGAAATTCTTCTTGTTATCATCAAATGCTTCATTGATAATTATGGCTATTAGTTAGTTCGACTTATTAATTTATCTCAAAAATTGTACATAAGGGTAAATCTAGTAAATCAATAAAAAATAACAAATTACAACTAATTTAACTATTTTTTTTCTTAATAACCACATTTGTCCAATAAGCCTGAATGTAGAGAGTATTTATGAAGTACTATCTGTTTGTAATTCAAAAGTTTCATTGGCAATTCCTTACTTTGCCTCTTGATGAGTATCTTTAACATTAATTAATCTTTCACAAAAAAAATCGGTTCTTGAATTAAGACGAGTGTTTTATTAACAATTACAATCCTTAGAGAATTGATCTAAATTAACGGGTTTAATATTCGCAAGTATTAGAATGTTAACCAATTTGATCGACAGGAATAACTAGGTCAATGATTTTTATTAGAAAAATGTGATATTTCTATGTTTACAAAGTAAAATTAGGTTTTCTCTTCTATATATTTCAATAAAAAAAATTATACGTTTCCCTAAGAATTAATTTATTTAAAAGGTTAAAATATTAAATAAAGCTCAAAATGTAGTCATAATATAATTCATTAACATGTGTCGTCTTCCTTATTCTCTTGTGTTGGTATTTTGATATTGGGTCTAATTTCACCCTTTTGTGACGGGGGCTTACATTTAGGCAATGCAAGACATTTTTTATACTCTAAACTCTTTGAGGTGGCAACTGGACAAATAAAATTAAATTAAATTGAAAGTCTATCAGGCGAACAAGATTTGAAAACCTACATGGGTGATAGACTGAAAATCTAGTAAATAACCACATCTTGAAATCCTAACTAAATAAAAAAAGCCCAGTTATTTGAGGAAAAAAAATGCTTACACTAGACGGTTCTGATACTATCTAAACTCTCCAAAAGCATCTTATTATCGTGAAGACTACCACTACCTCTTAACACAATATGGACAAAACCTTAACATAAACGTAATAATTATGCGCCTCGCATTTTAAAAACTTACTTAAACTAATTAATTACTTAATAAATTCATAATGATGCTTGCTCATAAACATTCTAATACTATGTCAAGAACCGATTCACCTTTAAATAAATGTAAAAAGACAAGATTCTAAGCTAATCTTTGATATGTTTGTAAACAATCATGCACACAAGGGATCTCGATCGGATTTATATTTCATGTTAATAAATACAACAAGGACTCATGGAATGGAGCAACTTGAGCCATGAAACTCTATTGGAGACATGAAATGATGACTGATGCCAATGATTTTTGCCAATGGTAGAGACACGTGGCTCGTTTTCTTTCTCTCTTTTCGGTTTCTAGAGAAAGATCAGATATACAGATGGAAATGGTTTCCGCCTAGTTTTAGCTAGGGCACGAAGATATTTTTCTGCAACGCAACTTTTGTTTAATTTGAGGCTCATTTCATGCAGAGACAGCTGTATAATTAATAATATTGGTCGATGAATAGTGTGGATGGTTGACTTACTAATATAATATTTGCATGTGTCGAAAAGATGAAGAAGCATTTCAGCCATAAAAATGGTTTATAAGCTTCCGAGTGATTGGTCATCGATGGTAGGACGCAAAATATCAATAACAGTGTTACCCGGCGAAAGAACAAGAAGAAAAAGATCTCATTGTGGGCATTCAAAAAATCACCTACATGGGAAATCTAACACTTCATTATTCCATTTCACCATGAAAAAACATTTATAACCATCATGCACAAGTGATGAATCTTACTATATTCTATAAAGATATTGTATTTTTATTACAAAATTTATCAAATTTATCAATCTACTATATCTACTTTATAATATGGGGTTTTACTTGAGCATTCACATTGGTTAATTACAGAGACTTCACCATTGAATTTCTAGATTGGCCAATGGCTGCATCCTACTGTTGCACAACATCTGGGTCTCTCGGCTACGAATTTATCGGAGAGTGTTCAAAACTTTGTTCTGGAAGGCAGCTGGTCTCTTCCACCTACTCTGCGGCGGATGTTAAGCAAGCTGTGGAAGCGGTTCAGTTTTTGAAGGAGCCCATTGATGTTTGCATCTATCCATATTCAGCTAATGGTCAATTCACGGTTAAGAATTTTTATTTTTGGCTTAATGGTTCAAGGAACTTGTTCACGCCTAACCGATTCATGTGGCGAAAATTTATTCCACCTTCAAGATCCACTCTTGTATGACGAGCTTTCCTCGGTTATCTCCCCGCAGATGATAACCTGTCTCGGAAAGGGCTTTGTTTTCCATCTAGATGTTTTTTGCAAGGAGAATTGTGAAACGCTTTCTCATTTTTTGGTCACTTGTCAGGTTAGTGCACAATTTTGGCTAGCTATTCCATCTTTGTTTGGGGTTTAGGTCAACTGTAATGGGGATTTTCACAGTTTAATTATGGCGGCAATGTATGTTTTGTTAAGTTCCCAGTTAAAGATTTTATGGAACACTGCAGTTGTTAGCGCTGTCTGGATCCTTTGGACACACAGAATAATGCAATTTTCAATAATCAGATAGTTTCTATTTATAACATGTTGTGTCTATTGTGGAAGTGCATTAAGGAAGCAGATGTATTCCGCATGGGTACTATAAATGGTACACAGGACGAACTGCAGTTGTTTCATAATTTGGGTATCATGGGCATTCCTCGGACAGCTCCTAAAATCATCCCTGCGGTGTGGTGTCATCCTCCGGTCAATTGGGTCAAAGTTAACACAGATAGTTCAGCTTTTGGTGCCCCTAGTCCTTCGGGTGCAGACGAGATTTTTAGAAACACGCGGGGTTTTTCTAAAGGAGCTTTTGCATTTACTATTGGTGAGTCTTTTGCCTTTGTTACAGAGTTAAAAGCTGCCATGTTTTCCATTAGGAAAGCTGCTGAATGTGGATGGAATAATTTATGGCTAGAAAGTGACTCCTCTTATGTAGTGCATATGCTCAAAACACGTTCAACAGAGGTGCATTGATGCTCCCATTTAGAGTGATCCGCTTGCTTATGTCAACTTTCTAGTATGACTTTAATTGTCTTTCATATGTATAGAGAGGGTAACGGGTTTGCTGATGCCTTTCCTACTTATGGAGCCAAGCATGTTGGTTTTCATTAGTGGGCTAGCTTTCCAGATTTCTGTAATAGTCTGGTCTATGATGATTTCTCATGTAAGGAGTGCTACTATTTTAGATAGCCTCTGTCTCTCTTTAATGAGCTATTTGTACTGATTTTCATTTCTCATTAATAATATTTGGAGCTCGGGAATGTGATGCAGGTGCTAATGGGGTCTCAACCTAGTTGGGATGCCACGGTACACCACTGATTCTTCAGC